>CM032455.1:169220747-169282423 GCA_019049505.1 Pachyrhynchus sulphureomaculatus | reverse complement strand
CTTTGGATTCATAAAAAGCTTGAATCAATTTTTTAGAGTATATTTTTCTTAATTTTGTACCCATTTTTTGAGGTTAGAAAAAAATTGAGATGTGATGGCGATATTCTGACGTCAGATTCGTGATCAGTCGGCAAAAATACTACGGATCCTGATATATCGCATCAAAAGTATACCCCACTTTTTTTTGTGGGGCTGTGTTATTATGACGTAATAAATGTTCAAAAATATGCCCGTCCTGACTTGAATACACATGTTTAGTCCATTTTAAAAAAATTTAAAAAATTTATTTTACGATATTTTCCATCACTTTCCTTTGCATTGTGGTCAGCTGCACGCATTCCGTATCCTATTTTCCATACATTACTGATGTTGTAGAGGCATCCATCCACTACCGATCCATTTTTGTGGGTAACGATCGTTTAAAAATTTCCCGAACTGTCTCGGTGGTAGTTGGTATAAGCATGAATAAAAACCTTTTTTTTTTATATCTTTTGTTACTTCTAGTCCTATCTCATCTCTGCTGTTTAGCTGTAAGTTTTCTGATCTATGTCCATTGAAAAGTTTTTTTTTTGTTCTCCACGGGAAACAAAAATGTTTATACTGGTATAATAAGAAGGTATATATATTTTTATAGTGTTTGAATTTGATTTATTATTTTTGTCACTATACGTAAATACGTAAAGATCTTTTTTTTTCAGAGTTTAGGCCATCCTAGCTTCCGCGCCAGCAGCATGGCTAATATTTACGCTGTTCATTTTGTTACTCTACCCTCCTCACAAGATGCTGCGATCGAAAGCCACGACACGCCAGATCGATATCGGCGCTCAAAGTTACTTTAGCCATAACTTCAGCTCCTCTGCTGCGCAGCAGTAAGTATAAAGTTTGTTTATTTATTTATTTCATACTATAATAAACGAACAAAATAAAATTTAAAATAATAATAATAATAATAATAATAATAACAGACCTTGCAACGGAAATAAAAGGCTATGGAAACAAGAAAAAAGTCATCATTGTCCCCCTCATTATATCAGCCACAGGCCTTACACCAACAACATTCACACCACACTTAGTACAATTAGGACTCAACACAAACATACACAAAACATTCAGAAGTCAGTGATTTTGAAAACATGTAACATTGTCAGGTCATCTCCTTAATACACAATGGTAATGCGTTTTGTGCTGACTTGGTTTAACGGCCCGTCAGCCAAACATGGAACCACATTGACCAAATGTGAGAAAGAAGAACTTTTTTGTAAAAATAATAATAATAATAAGGAGGAATAACATACGTTAAACCCAAAAGCTCAGACACTACCACAAACCCGTCAAACTACCGACCTGATAGGTCTGTCTTCCAACCCTATACAAGATCATCATAGCCACACATTTCGAAGAAAATAGAACAACAACCTAACAGACAACAATATTCTCACAGAAGAGCAAGAAGGGATGCAGGAAAAATAGTCGAGATGCAAAGAGCAGCTGATTATAGATAGCGTGATTATGGGACAAACCAGAAAAGAACACAGAAACCTTCACATCGGTTACATAGACTATAAAAAAGCCTTCGACTCGATACCCCACAGCTGGTTAATCAGGGCCCTAGAAATCTATAAAATCAACCAACACCTCAGGCAGTTTCTCGCGCAAATTATGAAAACATGGAAAACCAAAATAACGCCTAGAAACACAAACCGAACGGATCCAAACCAGAAGAGCTGTACATCAGACGGGGTATATTTCAGGGAGACTCGCTCAGTGCTCTATGGTTTTGCCTCTGTCTCGATCCACTCTCAAATATACTAAACAGAACAGAGCATGGCTTCAATATCAGACACCAAAAAGTGAATCAACATAAAATAAACCACCTCCTATATATGGACGACATAAAACTCTATGCTGCCACACAAACACAGCTGAAAGAACTCCTCAAAATCACAGAAATATTCACCTTAGATGTCAATATGGAATTTTGGTATAAGTTAAATGCAAAGTGCTCCACATCAACAAAGGCCAATGGAAGTGCCACCATGAGACAGAAACCATCACAATGAAACACTCGATAACATTTCGACAAAGAAACATACAAATATCTAGGCTTCCAACAAAGCACCAAACTCAACCACACTCACATCAAAACAGAGCTCAGAACCGAATTCAAAAACAGACTGACGAAACTTTTTGCAAACAAAACTCAACTCTAAGAATCTCACTAAAGCCATCAACACGTTCGCTATACCTATACTCACATATTCATTGGTATCATTAAATGTCACAAACAGACACAGAAAATATACACATCCTTATACGATCTCAATTCACCAAATACAGGAAATTACAACCCCAACGCATGCAAAGAAAGACTTACCATCGAGAGGAAGGCAGGAGGAAGAGGAATTATAGACATCAGATCATTACACACAAAACAAATACAAACACTTAGGAAATTCTTTCACAGCAAGCAAACCAGCCTCCACATAGCGACAGTGAAAGCAGACAAAAACTACACACCTCTCGACTTAGCCCGGCAGACCACTCAGCAGACACACACAGTCACACCCAATTACAACAGGAAAAGATGAAAACGTGGTCAGAGAAAACACTCCACGAAAACACAGATACCACATAGAACAAGACCACGTAAATAAAAAACAATCATACACCTGGTTACAGATGGGCAGCTATTCCCTGAGACTGAAGGCTTCTTACTTGCCATCCAGGATAAAGTCATATTAACCAGAAACTACCAAAAGCATATCATCAAAGACCCGACTATTGCAGAGGACAGATGTAGGAAATGCCACCAGCAGAAAGAAACGATCGAACACATAACAAGCGGATGTAGAATATTAGCCGGAACAGAGTACACAGCCAGCATGATTCAGCTGCCAAAGTAGTTCACCAAGCACTGGCCACAACATACAAACTTATAGAAAACACAGATCCCTACTACAAATACACGCCAACATCCATACTATGAAAAATGAAGATTACAAAGCTCTACTGGGACATCGGTATCCATACAGATAAAACAGTCTCCGCCAATAGATCCGATATTACTTTTCAGTGCAAAAAAGGAAAAGTCCACCTATCTAATTGACATAGCTGTCCCCAACGACACAAACATCCAAACGAAATACACAGAAAAAATTTCCAAATACACAGACCTTGCAACGGAAATAAAAAGGCTATGGAGACAAGAAAAGTCATCATTGTCCCCCTCATTATATCAGCCACAGGCCTTACACCAATAACATTCAACACCACATTTAAGTGCAATTAGGACTCAACACAGACATACACAGAAACATTCAGAAGTCAGTGATTTTGAAAACATGTAACATTGTCAGGTCATTCCTTAATACGGAATGGTAATAGCGTTTGTGCCTGACTTGGTTTTGGCCCGTCAGCCAAACATGGAACCACATTGATCAAATGTGAGAAAGAAGAACTTTTTGTAATAATAATAATAATAAATCGCCTTAAAAAAGTGTGAAAAAGTACAAAATAAGATCTTATCTTATTCTAAAAAGTTGAATCTAGTGCATTTATTCACTAGGTTATAAGACCTGCACACTATCCGATTCAAATATACTTTGATTCTTCACCTGCTTAAAAATTGTGCCTCGTTTTCATACGATGAAATTTTCATTAATGTATAACATGAATATTTAAAAGCCCTAATCTATATATTTTTTTTATAGGTGACAATATTTAGTAAGTGGTTTAGAAACTTGGTTAGGATGTTATAGAACTATTACCCTGCTAAATAGCACTAGTAAATTACTAAATCCAAGATCATGACTGCAAAAATAACAAAAAAAAAAAATAACAAAAAAGATCAAAATAAGTGAGGAACACCAAGGATTTTTGCTATATTTACAATCCGACAATTGATTGAAAAATCATTAGAATTCAATAAACCTCTATTTCTGTGCTCAGTTAATCTAAAAAATAACCGGTCAAGTGCAAGTTGAACTTGCGCAATCCGTGTTCCGTACGTTGATTGATTCTAGCTTACAGTCTAGAAAATCAGAAAAATATTCATGATTTTCCAGGATTTTTTTCTCATCTATGTGACCGCCTTTGTTTCTAATTACCGCTTTACAGAGTTTCGGCATTTTGTCCAGTAGTTTCTTCGGTTATTTTAACCCATTCTGCTTGTAAAAGTACCCACAAGTGGTTTTCTGATGTTGGATTGAGTTTTCGAACACAC
The DNA here is from genome assembly GCA_019049505.1 of Pachyrhynchus sulphureomaculatus. NCBI lineage: Eukaryota > Metazoa > Arthropoda > Insecta > Coleoptera > Curculionidae > Pachyrhynchus > Pachyrhynchus sulphureomaculatus. The sequence continues at coordinate 169,278,201 of CM032455.1, read as the reverse complement.
CTGTCCAAATGGTCCCACAGCAATTCGATGGGGGGGATAGGTGATAGAACAGCTTAATAAATAATAAAAACAATAGGACACGTATAAAGACACAGCAAGAACTAACTGAAGAAGTACCAATATCATCTGGAATTCGACAAGGCGGTAGCATAAGTCCAACACTTTTTAATTTAATAACGGACAAAATATTAAATAGTGTCAGTGAGGTCAATAGCGGATACGAAATGAGACGAAAAACTCTAAAAATATTGTGTTTTGCTGATGATGCAGTATTAACAGCAGAAAATGAAGATGGCTTACAGCAACTAATACATCGTTTCGAGCCCACGGCAGAAACTTGTGAGAAACAATATGAGAATATCAGTGAAAAAAAGAGAATCGATGATTATAACTAAAGACCCTATTAGATGTAAATTAGCCGTCTACAACAAAACAGTAGAAGTACAGCTGTCGATCTCCAAAAATCTGTATCAAGAAGTACTCAGTCAGGCAACTAAAGCATCGAGAATATTGGGTTGTTTGAGGGACTTAATATGGAAATATATTTATGTCTACACAAAAAATATATATAGAATCGTGGTAAGCCCGGTTCTGACATATACAGCAGAAACAAGAGCAGAAACATCTAAAACAAAAAGCCTCATGGGAGCTACAGAAATGAAAACACTGCGCATTATGGAAGAAATAGTCCTCAGAGATCAGGTAGCAAGCAGAACTATACGAGAAGAACTCAAGATTCAAGACATCGTCAAGACGTCGATATTGGAGAAATCGCGTAAGTAGGATGCCAGCTAATAGCTGGCCAAAATGGGGCAAAAGATGAAAAACCAGAAACAAGAAGACCTTCCGGTCGACCACCAAAAAGATGGTACGAAAGCTGGACATCTACGTCACAACAAACCAAGACCTTGTCTTATAAGAAGAAGATGAAGCAGAAGATTAGGACGTAATTTTAATTACATTCTTCTTGAAGGGTTATATCCGATACGGTTGTAGACGACCATCTCGTCTTTGCTTGTGGTTGGTGCCTTTTTGAGTTTCCACAGACAAAGGAGGCCTACAGTTTAATGACGGTTCCGAAAGGTTAAAGCGATTAATTAATTTTCAATTAATTAACTACATTATGACTCAAAAATTAATGTCACAAGTCCCGCATTATAAACCCCTGAACTTTTGTTTAGTATATTTGATTTTTTCGCGGGAAGCGTACTTAAACAAAACTACCCTTCTTAAGACTGACTTAAATTATGCACTTTGACTGGTCAAAAAAGTGACGCCATCTATCATCAGAGACAATTTAAGTTGGCACAATGTTAGTAAATGGGAATGTAGGTTATAGATATGAATATTTCTTTGACACTGTTCATTTTTTACTTTTAAGGTTGGACTGGTCTATACGGAAATGACGATCTACACAACGGCATCGTTCAAAACCTTGAATCAAGCTCGACAAATCGACAGTTTGGTCGGAAAAATTCGGAATCAAACCGAGGCCATCGAGAGGCAGCTTCGAGTGCAAGCCGGAGCTGATTTTACCGCTATAAGGTAAGCTATGAATAGAAACAATATCGGAAAGTACTGCTCTTTTCGCGGACGTGAAGGTGAAGAGTAACTTTGCGGTCAGGTTGTCTGGAATATTATTAATTCTCTCTATGTGATGTATTGATTTATTTTTTTTTTTAGGTCAGTTTTTTTTGATGAACCGCCTGTCAGTAACCTCACAGTCCTTAAAGCGGCTGAGATACATTTAAAAAGACTGGTTGCTAACAATACGATGGCTGCAAATGCGGCAACTGAAATAAGGTACGTAAAGAATTATTTAAGTTAACAGAGAGATTTTGCAATGCTTATTTTTCACATGCCTTTGTCTTTATATCTTTATCTTAAGCATGCGCAGTATTAACGCGAAGCAATTACAAGGTTAGGTTAGTATTCATCTTCTATAAACATTTTATGGTTAAGGACGCCGGTTATTAGTATTCGATGGGTCAACACAAGTTTTTAAATTAAAGCTGTGTCTAGCAGGTTTCTGTCTTTTCCTTCAATATTTCCAAGGTAATACGAATGTGCAATAAATATAATTTCACTACACAGACTGTAATGCCATTGTGCCAAAGATTGCAAAAATCTGAACACTACTTAACTGTTGTCAGTGTTGTTTATAATAAAAGATTATCATTTGAATTTTACTGTATTTTCTTAGTGGTTTGTACACTTAAGTGGAAAAAAAGCAGGCCCCACCATAATAGCGATAAGAATCTATCTATCTGTCTAATAAGCCTTCTTTCATCCAGTGTCGGACGTAGGCCTCCCTTTCCTTTTTTCCATCCCTCTCGATTCTGCGTTTTTCTGATCCATCCTAAACCAGCCACATTCTTTTCAGGTCATCTTCCCATCTTGTTTGGGGCCTTCCTGTGGATCTTCGTCTAGTCCATGGACTCCATTCTTGTATTCTTGTATTCCATATTTCATCTTGTTATCTCATGGTATGACCTGCCCATCTTCATTTCAAACCTGCGACCTGTTCTCTTACCTCTATCACTTTGGTATTTTGTCTTATAAAGGGTGATTCATTTAGAGGTACTTTTTGTGATGGGGATTTAATTGCAGATTGCGCATGCGTCGTGTCAACTGAAGTGGCATTCCTGTTCAGTAGTGTTTGACAATTCATAATGGAAAGACTTAGCCCGGCAGAGCGTCTACAAATTGTTCAACTTTATTACGAAAATGGGCGTTCTACGAGGAATGTGTATCGGGCGCTTAGAGCAACTTATGGTCCACATAATCGGCCTACCGAACGCACAATTCGCTCTACCATCAATAAGTTTGAGACCCAATTTTCATTATTGGATAATGCTCGACCGAATAGACCACATCCAGCACGTAGTGAAGAAAATATAGGGGCGGTAGCCGAGAGTGTACGCGAAGACCGTGAAGTGTCGATTCGTCGCCGTTCTCAACAGCTTGGCCTGTCATATTCAACAACTTGGCGTATTTTACGTAAGGATCTTTCTTTAAAAGCATACAAAATTCAACTAGTGCAACAACTGAAGCCGACCGACATTCCGAATCGTTTCCGTTTTAGTCGTTGGGCTCTTGACAAGCTTGCAGAAGATCCACTGTTTTCGAGAAAAATTTTTATTCACCGATGAGGCCCATTTTTGGCTTAATGGGTTCGTGAATAAACAAAATGCCCGTATTTGGGGTGATGAACAACCTGAAGAGGTTCAAGAGCTGCCATTAAATCCAGAAAAAACAACTGTTTGGTGTGGTTTATGGGCCGGTGGAATAATCGGTCCATATTTCTTCAAAACAGAGGCCGGCCGGAATGTTACTGTGAATGGTGACCGTTATCGCGCCATGATAACAGACTATTTGATGCCAGAAATTGAAGCCCGTGGTCTCGACGAAATTTGGTTCCAACAAGATGGCGCCACTTGCCATACAGCCCGTAAAACCATGGCGTTACTGCGAGAGCAATTCGGCGAACAGATCATTTCACGCTTTGGACCAGTGAATTGGCCGGCTAGCTCATGTGACATCACACCTCTTGACTTTTTCCTTTGGGGCTATGTAAAGTCCAAAGTCTACATGGATAAGCCAGCTACAATTGAGGCATTGGAGGCCAATATTACTCGAGTCATTGGCCAAATACCACTCGAAATACTCACACGCGTCGTCATTGAAAATTGGAACTTCAGAATGGACGTTTGTTAACCGTAGTCGCGGACAACATTTGAAAAAAATTATCTTTAAGATATAATTGTAAAGAATGGTTCTTTTATATGATAATAAAGATTATAAAATAAAATTGTTTTTATTCATTTTTTTTTATTTAAAAAAAAAAAGTACCTCTAAATGAATCACCCTTTACTTTCGTTTCTGATTCTGTCTTTTAATTTTATATTCAGCATCTGGCGTTCCATTGCTCCAAAGCCTTTTAATAATCTATAAATATCAGGTACAACTTCACATAATATTCTGTTTCTTTCTCTATTAAAGTTTTGATAGTTAAAAGATGATCACAAGTACTAGAACTTTTACTGAAGCCAACCTGTTCTACCGATTGGTTTAATTCCAGTTTGTTTTCCAATCTATTAATTATTATTTTAGTAAATAATGTGTATATTTGTGAAAGTAAGGATACTGGGCGGTAATTGTCTAACTTAGTCTTATCACCTTTTTTTTTAAAGTAAAATTGTTGAGGCTAATTCCAATTTTCTGGTATCTTCTCTTCTAGACATTTATTGAATAAGAGTTTTAGAGATCTCTGGTATTTCTTCTGAGTTAACATTGATTATCTTTCTATTTCGACGTTATTTGAGATCATTTGGTGTGCAATTTTTTTGTTCGTACAAGTTCTGATAGTATGTTGGAATCATGTGTGTTATTTTTTCTCGATCTTTCACATCTCCATTTTCATCCTTTAAGTTGTATATTGTAGGTTTTTCCGAGGCTTTGTCAGAGTCTTTTCACGTTTTTTTGTTCTGACCATTTTTTTCTACTGTTGTCTCTAACTGTTGTCTTTTATCTTCCATAATGGGCTGTTTAAGGGTTTTTGTTAGTTTCAACGGACTGAATAGTATTCCTCTTTCCCTGAGCTAGAAAGTTTACCTAAATAACGAACTTCAAATAACCTCTCTTCCTCAATAAGGGAAATCGACATCCTTAATAAAGATTTTTCTTATTTTGTTTTAACACATGGGCTGAAAAGTCCCGGGCCTAACACATAGATGGCGCTAGTTTTATTGCAGTCACCTTTTTTGTGTTCCGTACGGAACACTTATAAGATCACTTCGGTGTCTGTCTGTCTGTATGTCTGTCTGTCTATCTGTCTGTCTGTATGTCTATCTGTCTGTCTGTCTATCTGTCACACCCGATTTTCTCCGAAACTATTTGACATAGAAAGTTGAAATTTGGCACTAATATAGGAATTGATGGCCTCATCAGAGCCATGTAGTTTTGAGAATTAAATTTTGACTTAAGGGGTTAGTTTTGGGGGGTGAAGTCGGAAGTGAAAAAAAAAAAATTTTTTACTAGGTTCATCGAGTGTGGTGTCAAATGAAAGCTTGTGAAAACACGAGTAAAAAATATATATATAATATTATGCTTGCGCGCACTTTTCTTTGTATTATTTTTAAAAATTCGCGAAAAATCGCTGTCCCGGGCCTTATCTCGAAAAGTACTTATCAAAAAATTTCGAAAAAATTCTGGAATATTCTTCACGGGGTGTAGATTGAATGAAAATTATCACGCGTGCATTACCTTTAATAATTTATATGGTATATAAAAAAAAACAAAAATTTCAAGGTCATCAGATTTCAGTAAAGATTGGAAACAAACTTTGTTGAAAACTCATTTGGGGTGTGTTTTGTGAAGTCACTGATCATTTTATACCACCGTAACATAAATTTTGACTTAAGGGGTTCGTTTTGAGGGTGAAATCGAAGTGAAAAATGAACTTTTGAAGTGAAAAAATTTTTTTTTTACTAGGTCATCGAGTGTGGTGTCAAATGAAAGCCTGTGAAAACACGAGTAAAAAATATATATGTAATGTAATACTTGCGCACAGTTTTCTTCGTATTACTTTTAAAAAATCGCTTTCCCCCTACCTTATCTCGAAAAGTACTGATCAAAAAATTTTTGAAAAAATTCTGAAATATTCTCCACGGGGTATAGATTGAACGAAAATTATCACGAGTGCATTACCTTTAATAATTTAATTGGTATTTAAAAAAAAAACAAAATTTCAAGATCACCAGTTTTCAGTAAGGATTGGAAACAAACTTTGTTGAAAAATCATTTGGGGTATGTTTTGTGAAGTCACTGATCATTTTATACCACCCTAACAAAAATTTTTATCTCAAAAACAATCAACGTACGGAACACTAATTGTGCAAGTTCAACTTGCACTTGACCGGTTTTATTTTCAGTTAATACTAACCTTCAAAAGACAGCTGTTAAAAAGACAAAATTTCATGATATTCTATTCATTAGTTTGTGAGTTATTGTGCTAAGAGTGACGCTACTTTTGTTATTTTCAAAACAATGGATCAAAAACAATTTCGTGTTTTAATTTTACACTGCTTCTTGATGGGAAAAAATACCGTTCAAGCGAAGCAATGGCTTGAAAAGTGTTATGGGGACTCCGCTCCATCAGAAACAACAATAAAACGTTGGTTTGCTGACTTCAAACGTGGTCGTAGAGACACCGATGATGCAGAACGCAGTGGACGTCCAAATGAGGCGGTAACACCAGAAAACATCAAAAAAAATCCATAAAATCGTTTTGAATGATCGAAAAGTGAAGTTGCGTGAGTTAGCTGACATCGTAAAGATATCAAAAGAACGTGTTGGCTTTACATTCCATGAGCATTTGACTATGAGAAAGCTCTGTTCAAAGTGGGTGCCGCGTTTGCTCACTGTTGATCAAAAACAAGAAAGTGTTGATGATTCTGAGCAGTGTTTGGCCATGTTTAAACGTAACAAACCGGAATTTTTGCGTCGATATGTGACAATGGATGAAACATGGATCCATCACTTCACTCCGGAATCAAAACGATCGTCATCTGAGTGGACAGCAACTGGTGAACCTCGTCCAAAGCGCCCGAAAGCACAACAATCGGCTGGAAAGGTTATGGCCTCGGTATTTTGAGATGTGCGTGGTGTAATATTCATCGACTATCTTGAGAAAGGAAATACCATCAACAGTGAATATTATGTAGCGTTATTGGAGCGTTTTGAAGGCCGAAATTGCAAAGAAACGACCGCATATGGCAAAGAAAAAAATTTTGTTTCATCAAGACAGCGCACCGTGTCACAAGTCAATCAAAACAATGGCAAAACTACATGAATTGAACTTCGAATTGCTCCCACATCCACCGTATTCGCCAGATTTGGGTCCCAGCGACTACTGGCTGTTCGCAGACCTGAAAAAAATGCTCGCCGGTAAGAAATTTCGCACGAATGAAGAGATTATCGCTGAAACTGAGGCCTATTTTGAGGCAAAAGATAAATCGTTCTACAAAAGTGGTATTGAAATGTTAGAGCGGCGCTGGAATGATTGCGTTGCTCTTGATGGAGATTACGTTGATGAATAAAGCTAATTTTGAAAAACCAAAAAAACCGTGTTTTCTTTGTTAGGCCCGGGACTTTTCAGCCCATGTGTTAATACTGCGCAAGCTCTAAAATGGTGGGCATGTGCTTCAAATAAAGATAAAGACATGGGCCTACCAAAATAAGTGATACAAAATCTCTCTATTGCCTGAATATTAAAATTTTATTTCTGTGATCATTAAGCTTTAGTCGTTGTCTACATACGACTTTAGAGTCGTGACGTCTATTTATAAAGAGTGGACACCTGTGTTAGTTACGGTGTAGCCGATTGTTAATTTTTGTTCTTGAGTATTAATAGTAGTAGTATGGGTGGGAAGGCTTATACCCAAGCAAACAGACTAGAGAAATCCTTTTTACCAATCCCAATTAACGTCTCGGTAATTTCAACCAAAAGGGACCTAGAATTTACCGTAAGATCCGTACCACATAATTCGGAGATGGTACTTTCTCAGCCCGCTGTTTTACGAACTTGTTCTTTTAACTTTCCGATAGTCACGGACCTCTAAAGGCGCCTAAACCTTTAATAACTGTATGAACGTCTCCGTGACATTGTGGCGAAGGATATTTGTTATTGACGGCGTTTTGACCGCATCTCATTCATGAGAGGGCTCCATATACTTCGTCGCTTTTCGACTGAAGTGACCGCGCGTCACCGACATGCCGTCGGTATTTTTTTTTGTCGGAGTTGGCTCTCATACGGAGGGATGGTGCCTTCATCGTCAGTCTTTTTGTAGTCCCCACCAACAGCGTGTTCGGCTGATTTTTTGTCGGGGTTGGCACTCGATCCTCGAAGACGTTTTGAGGTATCCACCTCTCCCGTTGGGTCAGTGTCTTTATCGTTAGCCTTTTAAAGTCCGAATTGTCGATGGCCTCCCACCCACAACCAACGGTCTTTTTTACAGCGTGACTGTTTTTCGGAGTTTGCCAATGTCTGCAGGCAAACAGCATGATTTAGAATGTGTACTAGCCAAATACGGTTTGACTAAAAGTGTACTGACCTACCGGGGATCGAATTCGACACTATGGGCACGGTACGCCGGAACTATACCATCGAGCCAAAACGATCTGTTCCCGAGAATTACTAAAAGTGTATTTAACACCAAATTTTTTGGTCTAGCTACTTAAAAACCCTTTTTTTTTGCAAAATTATACTTTATTCATCAATATAGTCTCCTTCAAGAGCGATTCGAGCTTCAATTCATGCAATTTTGCCATCGTAACCATTGACTTGTGACACGGTGCATTATCTTGATGAAAGAGCACTTTTTTCTTATTCATTTGACGATTTCTGCCTTCAAACGCACCAATAACTCTATATAATATTCGGTATGGATAGGCCAAAACCTTCCTAGCCGACTGTTGTGTCTTTGGTCGCGTCGGGCAGCTTTCACCGGCTGCTGTCCAATCAGCTAACTGCCGTTTTGATTCCGGTGTGTAGTGTTGGATCCATGTTTCATCCTTTGTCACATATCGCATGAACAAATCCTTTTTATTGCGCTTAAAAAGGGTCCAAACACCTTCAAAATCATCAACACGTTGTTGTTTTTGGTCCACTGTGAGCAAACGCGGTACCCATTTCAAGCAAAGCTTTCTCATGCCCAAATGTTCGTGCAAAATATGACCAACACGTTCTTTTGATATCTTTAGGGTGTCGGCTATCTCACGCAATTTTACTTTACAGTCATCCCAAAACAATTTTGTGGATTTTTTTGTTGTTTTCCGGTGTAACCACCTCATTTGGGCGTCCAGACCGTTCAGCATCATTTGCATGTGTACGACCGCGTTTAAATTCAGCATACCAGTAAATGATGAGTGATTTTCCAGGAGCAGAGTCCCCGTAACACTTAACAAGCCGTTGCTTTGTTTGAACGGTATTTTTTCCCATCAAAAAAACAGTGTTTTAATCAACATACGAAATTCGATTGTTTCCATTGTTTTGAAAATATCAAAAGTAGCATCACTAAAACCACTGTAACTTGTAAACTAATCGTCGAAAATGTCATGAAATTTTGACACGTATCGTTTGAAGGTTGGGAGTTCCTAAAAATCATATAGATTTTTTTAATAGGGCAGCATCTATGTGTCAGATCAAAAAACTTTTCAGCCTACGTGTTATATTAGAGTTTATGGTAAAGAAAAATTAGTTGTTTATCCTTGGTTCGTTAAGTGTACAGGGTGAGTTAACTATAGAGTAAAGTTCATTATCTCATTCGTTTCGGGAATGATGAAAAAATGTTAAATACAATAGTTTTAGGGAATGTTAGGGTGCACAGTTTAAAATTATTTTTTGAGTATACAGGGTACTTCAAAAAAGTGTGGCCGATATAACATATGTTTTTTTTTAAATTTTCTAATTAATTTTTAAATTCTGCTTAAAATTTTATAACTTTTTTATTAATAATGTTATATACCTAAAACTAGTAGTTTTTCTACTGTTTCAATTTTTTAAAAAAAAATACTAGTTTTCAGTTTTGTAAAAAATTGCCAATAGCGCCATTGTTTCTGAAGGTGGAATACTCATAATTGTTACGAGTGTTCTGTAAGGATGGAAAAAAAAATATATGTAAAGAAATTTGAGTTAGATGCTACAGGGTGTTCAAGATAAATTTATACATTTCGACTATTTTAAATTGAAAAATCTCACACCCTGTATATTATTATTTTTTCTGATAGATTTTACCAAACCCTCCAACTTTTATTAAATATGTCATATACCTATTTCTAATAGTTTTCGATTTATTTTAAATTTTTGAATTTTTATCCTTGTTTTTAATACACTTACGCTATAACATCATAGTTGCCAAGACAAAACAAAAATGTAAGCATTGTCAAATTTTGACATGTCTATTAAGCAAGTAAAAATAGTTTAATTTGTTGTAGTAAGTGACGTATAAAGGTAATAGTTATGGCTTTCCTAAAAATGAATTAATTGATATGGTTTATATACTGGGCGAGGCGGGAAAAGATTGTCTTTTGGTAGTAAGGCTTTATGGAGCGAAGTACCCTAATAGACATATACCATCTAGAAAATCTTTTCAGTGCTTAATGGAACGATTTGATGGTAGTAGTAGCGTTGCTTATACGAAACGGAAAGTAGTAAACCAGAATGCTGCCAATGAGGAAAAAGAAATGGAGATTTTACTTCATGTTGAAGATAATCCCCAGGTCGGCAGCCGTCAACTAGCTGACTTATCTGACACATCCCAATCTACGGCTAATCGCACCACGAGAAAATACAAGTATCATCCCTTTTCATATGGAACTACACCAAGAACTTCAAGACTGTGAGCTTGAACGACGAGTAAACTTTCGTACCACCATGAATGGAGCAATAGAGGCCGATCCAAATTTTTTATCCAAAATAATGTTTTTTGATGAAGCTACTTTTCTCAATAGTTAATCCACTTTGGGCCCGGGAAGTTACAAAACCAAAACCATTGGTTGCTTAATGTATGGTGTGGAATATTAAATTTTCGAATTATTGGTCCATATTTTTTCCGCGAACCGCTTAACGGGCATTGAAAGGAAACAAATGTGGATTCAACAGGACGGAGCTCCTGCTCATTACCACCGAGAAGTTCGGGACTTTTTAAACGATCGTTACCCACACAGTGGTCCCTTCGATCATGTGACTTAACACCTTTAGATTTCTTTTTGTGAGGCTACATTAAAGATCGTGTTTATGCGAATCCCCCTACAACACCAGTAGATTGGAAAATAGGATACGGGATGCGTGCAGGACAATAACGCCCTTTATGCTAAGGAAAGTAAAGGAAAATATAGTAAAACGATTAAACATGTTCAAGTAGACGGGCATATTTTTGAATATTTATTCTTCTTCTTCTTCTTCTTCTCATTTAGTAGGCAGTTTTGCCTGTTCTTTCTTCGTCCCCTCTGCCTACCCTGGGGTCAGATTATCACTCCAACGTTTTCTAGGACGTCCTATGCTTCTACGACCCAGTGGCGATTTGTCCCGCGCCACTCTAACCGTTCTTGTCTCATCCATTCGACTAATGTGCTCGTTCCATTCCCTTTTCCTATTGAGTATCCAGTCATTCACATTTTCCACCTTGCATGATCTTCTTATGTTTCCACTTCTTTCTCTGTCTAGAAGTGTCTTTCCAGCAATCCTGCGGAGTATTTTCATCTCGGTTGTCTCCATTTGTTGCCTTGTTTTGGATGTTTCGGGACGAGTTTCAGCAGTATATGTCATTATTGGTCTAATGGCTGTCTTGTATATCTTGGCCTTAACTTCCATCCCAATAAATTTATTTTTCCATATTGTGGTGTTTAGACAGGCCGCTATTCTTTTGGCTTTAGTAGCTTGTTCTCTGACCTCATTCTCAACGTCACCATATGCGGATATCTCTATTCCAAGGTATTTAAAATGCATTTCTTGTTGGATAATTTTCCCATCTACAACTAATTTGCATCTAAGGGGTGTTTTGGAGGTTGTCATACACTTTGTTTTGGACGCTGATATTATCATGTTAAGGGATTTAGCAGTTCGATTGAATATGTTTAGAAGTCTTTGCAAATCATCCTCGTTCTCTGCCATCAGTACTGCGTCGTCAGCATAACACAATATTGGGACCTGCTTGTCTCCCATTCTGTAGCCCTTCTGTTTTCGGACTCTCTTGATTATTTCGTCCATGATAATATTAAACAAGAGAGGGCTCAGGGAGTCTCCCTGCCTTATACCCTTGCCAACCGGTATTGGTTCAGTGAGTTCACCGTTTATTTTAGCTTGTATCTTGTTGTTCGAGTATATGTTTTCAATAGTTTTTTAATAAGGTTATAAGGGATTTGTCTATCATATAGTAGGTGCAGAATGTCCCCCAGCTGGACGCGATCGAATGCTTTTTTCCAAATCTATGAAGCACAAGAATGCTGGTTTGTTGTATTCGATGGCTTTTTCAACTATAAACACAGCATCTTCCGGATCTAAATCCTTGCTGTTCATCTGACAAATTGATTAAATTATTGATTTTGTTTGTTATTATTTTTAGTTGTAAGTTTCAGGGTAGTGCTGAGAAGGTTTATGCCCCTGTAATTCGCCGGTGTTTTCCTATCCCCTTTTTTAAACATGAGTATTGTGGTGCTGGTTCTCCGTTCATTTGGTACTCTTTGTTGAGCGAGTATTCCACGGATCAGGAAAGTCAGCTGATGTTCGAGGTTCTGTCCACCATGCTTAAGAAGCTCGTTTGCAATATCATCCAAGCCTGGGCTCTTCCGATTTTTTAGCTTTTTAAGGGCTAGCTCTATATCTGATGTATCTATTTGTGTTATCTCGTTCGATATTATTTCTGGTGTATTCAATACGATATCATTGTCTTCATTTTTGTATAATTTTGTGAGATAGTCAACCCAAGTTTCTTTGTTTATCTGATTTGTTTCGATAAGTTCATTTACCTCTTTTCTTTGCGTTCTAATCATTCACCATATCTGTTTCTGAAGGCCATAGAAATCATCTTCCATGTTCTTGGAAAACTCTTCCCAGTATCTGTTTTTGATTTGCCTTACTAGTGCTGTTGTTTCGTTGCGTATCCTCGTGTACTGTTGATAGGATTCCGGAGTTCTTAGAGATCTAAACTTGAGGTATGCGAATTTCTTTTCTTTACATTTTTTTTTGACTTCTTCACAGAACCATGGGGTCTTATTTGGATTCTTTTCACCAGTACTTGTTGTTCGAATACAGAGCGATTCATGGGCAGCCTCCTTGATATTTTGCTTAAGTTTTCCTCAACTAATGTTAACATCTTCCCCCTTGATTATCGGGTTTATCTCGATTTTTCCTCTGAGTCTTTTTTGGTACAGTTCCTTTATCGATGGGTTCCACAAAAGCTCGATTTTAAATTTTTGAGATTTGATTGTTGGTATCCTGTTCTTTATTGGTTTCATTTTTAGTTTAATCTTCCCAAGTAGTAGGCTGTGGTCACTACCTACATTGGCTGCATTTAGGGTTCTAATATCTAGTATTTGCAGTGGATGAATGCATCTATTGGTGACGATATAATCGATTGTTGATTGATGACCTCGAGAATTGGCAAATGTGTATTTGTACTTTTGCTTGTGATCGAAAAAGGTATTATTAATTCTTAGTTCGTTAAAAGAGCACAGGTTAATCATTAATTCTCCGTTTTCATTCAGGATATTCTCATTGAATCTCTGCTTAACACCAGGAACTATTTCATTGCCTATGCGTGCATTGAAGTCTCCAAGTATTATCGTTTGTTGATCGTTTGGTAATAGCTCAATTGTGTCTTGAATGGTTGTAGAAGTTTTCTCGTTCCTGTTTCGGTTTGTTTTCTTCGGGAGCATATATCGACAGTACGTTTATTTTTTGGTCGTCTGTCTTAATTCGAACGACTATAATTCGAGGAGATATGTAGTTGCATTCTTCTATGTTTTTTTGGTATTTTACGTGAATAGCCAGGGCTACGCCTTCTTTTGCTCTTTCGTGTTTCTCTACACCGCTGTAGAACACGATATAGGCATCAAGTTGTTTTTGGCCTTTACCTTTAATTTTTGTTTCCTGCAATGCACATATATCTATGCCATTATCTCTCAGTTCCTTCATTGTTTCCTGATCTTTGTTATTGAGCGATTTTATGTTCCAGGTTGCAAATCGCATCAGGTCGCTTTTCTTCTAACTCTTAGTCCTTGTTCTAGTGTGTGTTGTCATATTAAAATCAGTCCTGTTCCGAGGCAAGGTTTCGGTTCTGTGAGCCTTTGTGCTTTTTACCTCAGGTGGGGAGCTAACCCGTCCTGAGAACCCTCCTCCTTTATCCGGGCTTGGGACCGGCAGTGGCAGCCATTGGGTTACTCAATCCACCCAATAACTAACCCCAGGCGGAGTTTGAATATTTATTACGTCAAATAATTAATCATTAGATAAGTTAAACTATATTAAAATTATTATTAACTATTTGTTTATGTTTTCACAATAGCGTAAGTGTATTAAAAACAAGGGTAAAAATTGAAAAATTCAAAATAAATCGAAAACTACTAGTACTACAAACATTCAAACAAAAGTGTGCTTCATCGCTAAACAAAATTCGCTTATGAAAATCGGGATCAACGGCAATCTTGTTTTGGGCCCATTCACCGAATCTACGCCTTGCTAGGTGATCGTGTGGCTTCAATTGTTGCACGAGTTGGATTTTGTAAACACGCAAACCAAGATCTTTCCGCAAAATCTTCCATAAAGTGGATGGACACATATCCAATTCCTGTGCACTATGGCGGATAGACTTCCTCTACGCTACGCTCTACAGCAGCAATGACTTCTTCTGTACGCACTGTACGACGTCTCTGTGGATGCGTATTATCATTTAGAGTAAACGTGGTGCGAAAACGTTCCATAGTTAATCGAATTAATTGCTCTAATGGACGATTATGTTGACCGTAAAATGGACGTAGTGGGCGATACGTATTCGAACAGAACCATGATTTTCAAAATAAATTTGCACAATTTGGAAGCGTTGTTCAGGCGTCAGTCTATTCACGTTGAAATGCCAAACCAAACTAAACATAAATCACTTGACAGCTGACAAAATGGCCGCCAGTTAAAAAAGTGTTGCCAACTTAAAGTTTTATACCTCTATAAAAAACACCCTTTACAACTAGACTAACACACTTTAATCGAAGGTGTTTCTCTAGAGTTTTTTAGTTTTCTAATGAAACACCTTAGATCGAAGTGTCTATAGTTAGTCTAGTTGTGTGATGTTTTGTTTTCCTTTTGTGTCCAGTTTATTCTAGTTGTAATACACCCGATGAAGAGGAGAAAGATTGGAGAAATATAGTTTTAAACAACAAAAGGATATTATTACTAGTTGTATGACATACTTAATAAAAGTTGGAGGCTTTTGTAAAATCTATCAGAAAAAATAATAATATACAGGGTGTGTCGTTTAAAAAATTTTGAGATTTTTTAATTGAAAAAATAGTCGAAATGCATAAATTTATTTTGAACACCCTATAGTATCTAACTCAAATTTCTTTACATATATCTTTTTTTTCATCCCTACAGAACGCTCATACCAATTATCAGTATTCCACCTTCAGAAACGATGGCGCTACTGGCAAATTTTTACAAAACTGATAACTAGTATTTTAAAAAAAAAATTAAAATATTAGGCGAACTACTAGGTTTAGGTATATAACATTATTAATAAAAAAGTTATAAAATTGTACGCAGAATTTAAAAATAAATTAGGAAATAGGATGTTAAATTTAAAAAAAAAAACATGATATACCGGTCATACATTTTTGAGGTACCCTTTATACTTAAAAATAATTTTAAACTGTGCACTTTAACATTCCCTAAAATATCGTATTTTTTTCGTCATTCCCGAAACAAATGAGATAATGAACTTTACTCTATTGTTGACTCACCCTGTACAATGATTAAGCATGAATTCGCTATTATTATTTACTACTATGTTCAAAAATTAAGGGTCTTTTTGTTATCTGGTAAAATATTTGGTTTTACTATAAATTTCAAGTAATTACCTGAATATTTTCGATAATTACGGTGTTTTTTTTTTGTAGGAATCCTTTGAATTCCTTCGACCTAATTCCGAAAATTCAAATGGGCGAAAAGATGGAAACGTTTCGATGGCCTTTTACAATGACGGTCCTCAGTGTTTTACTAATTTTGTGCGGGGTATTATTAGTCGGAGTGGCAAGGCACAACAGATGCGCCCTCATAGCGTTTTCAGTGTGTGGACTTTTAGCAGTGATAGCTTCTTATTTGATGGCTAGTGTTTACTTGGGTAAGTAAAGATAACGCTATTTTCAGCGTTCTCCGACATTTAAAGAAAACTTTCATTCTAGCTTCAAGCGTGGCTCTCGGAGACTTTTGCATGGCTCCGGAAAAATTCATCGAGACTCAGGCGTCTTCGGAACTGTCGAAAGACATATTAAGACACTATCTCAACTGCGAACGAGCGAGGGCCAATCCTTTCACGCAGAGGCTGCGCGAGGCGAAAACTACTTTAGAAAATATGCGAATCGAGATTAGCTTGCTTAAGCCGCTGGCTTTCCAGCTGTTTCCCAAAAAAGGTAAGAATTGTTATTAATTCACATCTTATCCATGTACCTATGAAGTTAATAAAATAAGAAGCTAAAATAGATGAAAAAAGGCTAACGAAGATCGGGTCGGCTATTCTCGCATTAAAAGCGTTTGTACAGTGTGTTATGAAAATCATTTAACATGTTTAAACCGGTAAATCCTTATGCTAGGAGAACTGCACAAAAATAATGGTAAATGTACTACTTCTGTATAATTCAGGAGAAAATAGACGATGAAGATTTATAGTTTTTCAGCGTGTACGTTAATGGTTGTGGTAAATAGATACGTCTGAAACAGTTCACTCAGATTTTGACAATGGTCTGGACGGTTGCAGTGTTGCCGTGGTTAATATCAAAAGTTTGTTATTTTACAGTGTAACAAATTGAAACAATTCTACCTTTTTCATTAAAAAAAAAAACACCTAATGCTGCAAAAAAACTAGCACCTTTAAAGTTCAGCGTTTTAAAAATAATGGTTCACCGGAGAAAATAATAACATAAATAATTTTCTATCCATAGGCGATAATAACATTTCTGTTAAAAGATATTGTTTAAATGTTATTATGGTTTCATGGTCTACCCAATATACAGCGTATATAGATTCAAGACGTAGTTTTTTATCAGTATCTGCTACAATCGAAGATACAGTATTTAAAAAATACGCTACAGGACACAAACATGGTCAAAATGTAAAAAAAGAGAATAAAAGCATTTTTCATACGAAACGAGAATTAAAAACGTTTACTGTTTATTTGTATCTTTACAAAATCGTCCACTATCAAAATAGATGTAAGAGTAAAGAGAGGGGCAGAATGTGGAACAGACCAAAGACTATTAATAGCAAATATAAAAGTACCGTGGTACAAGACAATAAAGCAAAAAGAAACAATAGATAAAGAGAACAGAAATACTAATGAGATAACAGAAAAAGCAGACAGAGAAATAAAATACAAAATACACTTACTGCAAGACGAAACGATAAGAGACCTATATAGACGACGGTTAGATCAAAAATTAAATGAATTTAACTACGACAACCTCCAACAGATGTATGACTACATAAAAGATTGCATCAAACAGGCGTCCCTAGAAGCATTAGGTAAAGAAGACAACGAGAATGAGAAACATAAAATTAGAATCTGTGAAAAAACCAAAGAATCTATAAAGGAAAAAAAAAGACTATACGAAAAATGGCTGAATACAAAATCAGAAGAAGATCTACAGAAATATAAAGAGAAAAATGCAGAAACGAGGAGGATGATAAACAAAGAAAAGAAATAGAGATGGGAAAAATCGTGCCAACATGTAGAACAGTATATAGGAGGAACTAGAAGTACCGAGTTATGGAGAATAATTAAAGCATTAAGGACTAACAATAGAGAGAAGACGTATGTAGAGTACATCCCAGAAAGCGAGTGGGAAGAATATTATAAGAAGCTGCTAACAGAAGATAGACAAGAATTCCAAGAAAAGAACCCTGAAGAAGAACAGAATAAGGAAATAAAAGAGATAGAACTAAGCTATGAAGAATTAAAGAAGGCAATAAAAACACTCAAAAATAACAAATCTGCAGGGCCTGGGGGTGTGGTAAATGAAATGATTAAGTACGGGTCTAATAAATTACATCGAATGCTGAGAAACATATTCCACATAGCGATAAATGGAGGAAAAAATACCAGAGGAATGGTCAAAAGCTTATATAGTATCCATATTTAAAAAGGGAGACCGCAGAAAATGCACAAACTATAGAGGCCTAAGCATAATATCGCGTATGAGACGTTTGTATGGAAAAATTATTGAAAATATCATGGAGGAAAATATAAATGAAAAAATTGGAGAAGACCAAGCAGCCTTTACGGCCGGAAAATCATATATAGACCACATATACGCTATAAAACAAACAATGGAAAAAAACTGGCAAAGAATAGAGAAGTTCATCTAGCCTTCATAGACATAAGAAAGGCCTATGACTCAGTACCAAGACAAAGATTATGGAACGCAATGAAAGAAATAGGCATTGACAAAGAACTAATATACGCAGTAAAAGCTCTCTACGAAAACAACACAGTGAAGATCAAAATAGGACATAAAATAGGGAAGAGACTCCAAACATCAAAAGGCCTATTACAAGGATGCTCTACATTCTCAACACTATTCAAAATATACCTCGAACAAACATTAAAAAAATGGAAGCAAAAATGTAATGGTATGGGAGTCCCAATATGAGAAGATTACTTATATACTCTAAGTTTCGCAGACGACCAAGTAATCATAGCGCAAGATGAGGAAGACCTCAGTTATATGGTAAGAAAACTGAAAGAAGAATACACTAAAGCAGGATTAGCAATAAACTTTGATAAAACGGAATATCTAACAACAAAGGAGGGAAACGTGGAGAATCTAGAAGTAGATAACGAAACAATAATCAAAGGAACCGATAGATTTAAATATCTAGGAACCATCATTTCAAAAAACGCAACATCAGAAGAAGAGATTAAAGCTAGATTAGGACAAGCGCGAACATGCATAAGACAATTAAATTCGATCCTGTGGGACAAGCACATTACAAAGAGAAACAAAACACGCATATACAAATCAATAATACAAAGCATAATGACATACGGGTCAGAAACATGGACGATCAACAAAATAAATAAATCTAAAATTAACGCGGTAGAGATGGAGTATTGGAGAAGATGTGGTAGAGTGACACGTATGGAGAGAATAACCAATGAAGAAATAAGAAGCAGAATGAACATCAAAAAGAACGCAATAAATACCATTGAAGAAAAAACGATTAAGATGGTATGGACACATAAGACGAAGCGAAGATAATAGATGGATAAAGAAAATAACGGAGTGGAGCCCTATAGGGAGAAGAAAAAGGGGAAGACCCAGACGATCGTGGAGAGCCGATGTGGACGAGGCTATGGAGGACAGGGGTCTAACAGATGGAGACTGGGAAGATAGAAACGGATGGAATCAAAGGCTGAGAGAAGGAAGACAGCGTCAGCTGTAGAAAATCCTTGTTATATATATATATATATATATATATATATATATATATATATATATATATATATATATATATTTATATATATTTATATATATTCAAAATCGTAAAAATTGTAACTTTTTAGGCCGTAGAAAGTTTAAATTTCTAAACACGAATTGACATGATTTAGAGAACTGCCGACCTACATGGGGTGAGAAATACCGAGACTTTTGCAGAAAAAATAATATTGCCAAAAATCGAGTTGACACTAACTGAAACTCATGGTTTTTTTGTTTGTGCTGCCATCTCTCGGAAAGCCTCGGGACTTTTCACCCCATGTAGTAGATAAATATACCTAGAGGGGCATAGATCGGACTCTCTACCCATTTTATGAAAGCCTTAGTTATGCTGCCATCTTTAGGACTGGAGAATAGTTGGGTAGATATTTTACGTGCATGAATTTTGCTGTAAACGTTATCATGCGAGTTTCTAAAAACTATTTCAGACTATATTTAGCAGATACAGATAATGATGGCTTATGTCATTTACTGTAATTTTTGTGTGTCAAATACAACGCTACTACACTACAAATGTTAGAGAACTTGGAATAATAAAATAAGGCAATATAATTAATTATTCCTTATTTACCTTCTGCACACTAAATAAAATTATTTAGACAACTACAGTCAGGTTTTAAGGAAATACTTTTTGCACATGTTGCTCTAAGGAAAAAACAAATATTTGGCAACGTTGTTGTAAACAGACGTCCGGTATTTGATTTTTTTTATGTGTGTTTTTAGGTCTTGAACAAAAATTTAATTCCCTGAAAAACGAAATCAACACCGCAGATACCATAGGAACTCAGTTGACTGCCCTGGTCGATTGCAGGGCCCTCTACACGCACTATTTACGAGGAGCGCGAGCCCTGTGTAACGTCGGTCTATTGGGACTGACGCTTATGTTGGCGTCAGCTGTTTTAGCTGGAATATTGCTGACAATACTGGTGTGGGTCGATTCGCACACATGGATCTATATTAGAAAGAAGTAAGTTTAGAACGTGTCATGGTTAATGAATAAATCAAAAAATATGTGGAAGGAAGATTCTAAATATCGTAATAATTTTTTTTAAAATAAACCTTGTATTTTTTTAGGAAAGACTACCAGCAAGTGAACGAGACAGATCCGTATCTACCCCCGCCGGCAGCGAGTCAAGCAATAGCGGCCAGGACTCTGCAACGCAGCCAAGGGCAGTTCCCGGGACCCCCCGATACCCCACCGCCCCTCAGCCGCCCCCCCCCCTCCCCCCCCCGAGTTATGCTCATGCCGCCCTACTTAGGCAGCCACCCTCGCATGTAGCCTCTGCGCCGTTGCATGAAGCTGATCTTTTGCTGTACACACATTTTTTTATTTAATTTTTTTATTATTTTCCTCATTTTTGGTTTAGGCAATTCTTTTTCTTGAATCTTCAAATATGTAATTTGGACGCCAATGTGTCATAGTAACGTGAAATCATTGGCGCGTGATTTCGACCAAGTATTGTTTAGTTAAATGTATTAATACCTAGTTTTCATCAGTTAAGTTTGATTCTGTAGTGTAGAATATTTTTTACTATATTCCGTAATTTTTGAAAACATTACACTAAAAAATTTAAAAAAAATTCTCAGTTTTATATAAAAATGAATTTATAGTAATTGGGGGGTGTGACAATCTGATTTTCGGAATGGCAAGGTAATTATTTAATGCTAACCGATATAAGCTGGAAAAAAAAAAATTAAAAATACTCTGGAGGACACAAACACGACGTGAACTATGGATACCGGAGAATAAAAAAAAACGCTTCTTATGCGAAAAAAGCATTAAGTTTACAGAATGGTAAAGCTTGTAACTATTTAAGCTTTAAAAAATTTGAATTTCTAAAGAAACATTGCCGTCAGGTATTATAGCTTAGAGAACTGTCAAATATAGGTAAATACGAGGCATGTTTTTTAAGTAAGTACCATTTTGCGATTCCGCCGCCGCAGCGATACGGTCGGCGTTCCGCGCATGCGCGCTGGTAACCCTACATCTCATGTCTACGCACTGACGCCATTACAGTCTGATTCTTCATTGTATACGTTGTTTACTGAGTGTTTAAGATGCCTCCGACAATCGCGAGTCCCGCCGATTGTGAAGTACGGGCTGTTATACGATTTCTTAGTGCTAAAGGCGTAAAACCGATCGATATTCATCGTGAGATCTGTGAAGTTTACGGACAAAACATTATGAGTGATGGAATGGTAAGGAAATGGGTGAGAGCATTTAAAGATGGCCGCACAAATGTGCATGATGAAGAACGGAGTGGGCGTCCTTCGGTCGTTAATGAAGATTTGGTGCAGAAAGTGGACGAAAAGGTGAGAGAAAACAGACGCTTTACAATTTCATCATTGTGCGACTGCTTTCCTCAATATTCTCGTAGTGTTTTGTATCGCATTGTGACCGAGAACTTGAATTACCGGAAATTGTGTTCACGTTGGGTTCCAAAAATGTTGACGGATTTGCACAAAACCCAACGTTTAGGCAGTGCATTGACTTTCCTTGAGCGGTACCACAATGAAGGTGAACATTTTTTAGACCAAATTGTTACTGGTGACGAAACATGGGTGGCCTACGTCACACCAGAATCGAAACAACAATCCATGGAATGGCGATATTCATCATCACCCAAAAAAGTGAAGTTTAAGCAAACAATTTCTGCCCGCAAAATCATGTGCACAGTTTTTTGGGACAGAAAAGGAGTATTGCTAGTGGAGTTTCTGCCTCGTAATGAGACAATCAATGCAGCGTCTTATTGTGAGACATTGAACAATCTGCGTCGTGCAATCCAGAACAAAAGACATGGCAAGTTGAGTAAGGGTATCGTTTTGCTGCATGACAATGCCCGTCCACATGTGGCTAATCGGACCAAAGATCTCATCAAATCTTTTAAATGGGAAACTCTAGATCGATCTGGCGCCCAGCGACTACCATTTGTTCCTGCACTTGAAGAAGCACCTGGGTGGTCAGCGTCTTCAAGACGATAACGAAGTCAAAACATTTGTGATACAGTGGTTAACAAGTCAGGCGGCAGAATTTTATGAGGAGGGTATTCAAAAACTGGTGCCACGTTATGACAAGTGCCTCAATATTCACGGAAATTATGTAGAAAAGTAGATTAAGGCACAGGCTTTCATGTAAAAATAAAATTATAGCGATATCTTTGCACGTCTTTTTTTAATTCCAAAACGGTACTTACTTAAAAAAACATGCCTCGTATACTTACAGAGAGCGTAAATTGGACCGTTTTTTACAAAAATCGTACTTTTACTGCCATCTGTCGGACTGGAAAATATGTTTATGTAGAATTTTTGCATGCAATTTTACCGACCGCCATTTATTGATGCTACTTAGACGTTATTATTCAACCAATTCAAGACGGATCACGTGTATCAAATTAATTCCCGCGTAGTGTCACCCGTGACGTCCTTGTATCAAAATAACGTGAGTAATGTAATACGTAATATTTTATTGCCAACCGATACCACCCGGGAAAAAAAAAGAAATCGAAGAATACTCTGTACGACACGAACATGGTGTCGACTATAGAAGACGAAGAATAAAAACGCTTTTGGCACTTAATAAGTATTACGTGCTCTATTTATATTTATGTTTACAAAATGGTAAAACTTGTAACTATTTAAGCCGTAGAGAATTTTAATTTTTAACGAGAAATTGATATCTGGCATCACTGCTTAGGGAACTCTCAATCATAGATGAAGATATTTACCAGGTGGCACAGATTGTAGTCTGTACGGGAAAAAAAAAACGTGAGTATTCGAGTTTGATCATATTTAAATTAATACGCGTGGAACTTGGTGTTTCCAGAATCATATCAAAACAAAATGACTGAACATTCAGTGGGAATCCTCTGGTGTACCGCGCCCTAAAATGGTATGAATGTCGCGCTAGCAGCTGAAGATCAGGCTGATGTGTTTCTTTGATCGCAAGGGAATAGTCCACCAAAAATTTATTGAACAGAGTTAAATAGTAGATCCGGAATGTCATTTGGAAGTAATACGGAGATTACAAGTTTCTGTTCGCAGCAAGTTATTCTACCTATTCAGCTGACTTAGCTCCTTGTGATTTGTGGCTATTTCTAAAATTAATGATTGCGCTAAAAGGACGAAGATTTTCTAATGTAATTGAGCTCAGAGGTATTCGGAAAAATGAGCTCCAAGTCACCTTCCAGAAATGGGAAGGCGACATTTAATTTTTCCGGAAATTAAATTGTCACACGCGGTATCTTTGACACGTTTTTCATATTCATATATAATATTTTACTGATTTTTTTCCTTATTTAGCATGCTTCAGTGCCAGCTTAAAGTAAATAAAGAAAATATACAGCTAGAACCATATGTCGATCTCAGTATCGTAGATTTGCTAAAAAGGGCAGTCTGGGGTAATAGGAACATGTGGTAATCGCAACGTCGTACTTTTACTGTAAAATATGTTGAACTGAACGAATAAAAATTACGTAGCATGTTTTAACACAACTGTAACTATCTGGTTGTTAGTTATTAATAAATTTCGTGGGGATTATGCATTATTTAACGAAGGAAAACGTGCGAAAGTGTGCGCCGTAGCGCTCTGGTGAGCCGCGACTTTTTTACCGGGGTGTCGCGAACTATGACAAAATTTTCGTTATTTTATTTTCATTTTCAACTCATTGCAATGGGACGCGACATCTAGCGGATTCATACAATATTAACTGTTTGCAAAATTTAACATAGAGCGCCCCAGAATAATCTAGATTTAGCATGGACGCTGGGAATTGAAGTTGGGGAACCGTTGCTTCAGAATACAGGTACTTTCGTAGCGGATGTTTTCACGAATTTCTCACAAAAACACTTGCGATTATGTGAAGCATATATAATTTTGGTTAATACTTTTGTACAGATTTTTACAGCAAAGGAATAGCAATGTTCATACTCGCGGACGTTACTTATTGCCCGAGGTTGTCCTCATTTTTTCCTCTTTTTCGTTGGATTGAAAATAGGCTGCTGTTTGTTCCCTACTAGATAATTAATGATATTTTAGTTCTAGTTTCTGCAACTGCCTGAAAAGTAATCAACTTATTGACGGTGTTTTATTTTTTTCAATACTACAGTCTGTCAAGTAAGAACGTGTCCACGATAATTCATTTTTGGTAGATGCGATTCTGGCAATTCAACAAAAAGTTGGTAGAGGGAATTTTTGTCTACGACGCATTTTAGTAAAAGTATCGGTCGATTTCAAACTTTCGTCGAAATCACGTAAAATCCAAAATGAATTACTGTATTACGGGAGAATTCTAGATTATGGGAGATAATGCGGAAAAATGACAGTAAATGCAATATATAAGCCCTTATAATATGGGAAAGTTGGAGATCCTGGGAGATGAGGAGAATGGCTTGAATAATGATAGATAAAGGGATATAAGTCCCTGTATTACGGGAGAATTCGAGATTATGGGAGATAATGCGGAAAAATGACAGAAAATGCAATATATAAGCATTTATAATATGGGAAAGTTGGAGATCCTGGGAGATAAGGAGAAATATTTGGAGAATGGCTTGAATAATGATAGATAAAGAGATATAAGCCCCTGTATTACGGGAGAATTCGAGATTATGTGAGATAAGGCGAAATAATTGGAGATAATGCGGAAAAATGACAGAAAATGCAATATATAAGTATTTATAATATGGGAAAGTTGGATATCCTGGGAGATAAGGAGAAATATTTGGAGAATGGCTTGAATAATGATAGATAAAGAGATATAAGCCCCTGTATTACGGGAGAATTCGAGATTATGGGAGATGATGCGGAAAAATGACGACGAACGAAAACGTGCGAAAGTGTGCGCCGTAGCGCTCTGGTGAGCCGCGACTTTTTTACCGGGGCATCGCGAACTATGACAAAATTTTCGTTATTTTATTTTCATTTTCAACTCACTGCAATGGGACGCGACATCTAGCGGATTCATACAATATTAACTGTTTGCAAAATTTAACATAGAGCGCCCCAGAATAATCTAGATTTAGCATGGACGCTGGGAATTGAAGAAGTTGGGGAACCGTTGCTTCAGAATACAGGTGCTTTCGTAGCGGATGTTTTCACGAATTTCTCACAAAAAACACTTGCGATTATGTGAAGCATATATAATTTTGGTTAATACTTTTGTACAGATTTTTACAGCAAAGGAATGGCGATGTTCATACTCGCGGAAGTTACTTATTGCCCGAGGTTGTCCTCATTTTTTTCCTCTTTTTCGTTGGATTGAAAATAGGCTGCTGTTTGTTCCCTATTAGATAATTAATGGTATTTTAGTTCTAGTTTCTGCAACTGCCTGAAAGGTAATCAACTTATTGACGGTGTTTTATTTTTTTCAATACTACAGTCTGTCAAGTAAGAAACGTGTACACGATAATTCATTTTTGGTAGATGCGATTCTGGCAATTCAACAAAAAGTTGGTAGAGGGAATTTTTGTCTACGACGCGTTTTAGTAAAAGTATCGGTCGATTTCAAACTTTCGTCGAAATCACGTAAAATCCAAAATGAATTACTGTATTACGGGAGAATTCTAGATTATGGGAGATAATGCGGAAAAAAATGACAGTAAATGCAATATATAAGCCCTTATAATATGGGAAAGTTGGAGATCCTGGGAGATGAGGAGAATGGCTTGAATAATGATAGATAAAGGGATATAAGTCCCTGTATTACGGGAGAATTCGAGATTATGGGAGATAATGCGGAAAAATGACGACGAACGAAAACGTGCTAAAGTGTGCGCCGTAGCGCTCTGGTGAGCCGCGACTTTTTTACCGGGGCATCGCGAACTATGACAAAATTTTCGTTATTTTATTTTCATTTTCAACTCACTGCAATGGGACGCGACATCTAGCGGATTCATACAATATTAACTGTTTGCAAAATTTAACATAGAGCGCCCCAGAATAATCTAGATTTAGCATGGACGCTGGGAATTGAAGAAGTTGGGGAACCGTTGCTTCAGAATACAGGTGCTTTCGTAGCGGATGTTTTCACGAATTTCTCACAAAACACTTGCGATTATGTGAAGCATATATAATTTTGGTTAATACTTTTGTACAGATTTTTACAGCAAAGGAATGGCGATGTTCATACTCGCGGAAGTTACTTATTGCCCGAGGTTGTCCTCATTTTTTCCTCTCTTTTTCGTTGGATTGAAAATAGGCTGCTGTTTGTTCCCTACTAGATAATTAATGATATTTTAGTTCTAGCTTCTGCAACTGCCTGAAAGGTAATCAACTTATTGACGGTGTTTTATTTTTTTCAATACTACAGTCTGTCAAGTAAGAACGTGTACACGATAATTCATTTTTGGTAGATGCGATTCTGGCAATTCAACAAAAAGTTGGTAGAGGGAATTTTTGTCTACGACGCGTTTTAGTAAAAGTATCGGTCGATTTCAAACTTTCGTCGAAATCACGTAAAATCCAAAATGAATTACTGTATTACGGGAGAATTCGAGATTATGGGAGATAATGCGGAAAAATGACAGTAAATGCAATATATAAGCCCTTATAATATGGGAAAGTTGGAGATCCTGGGAGATGAGGAGAATGGCTTGAATAATGATAGATAAAGGGATATAAGTCCCTGTATTACGGGAGAATTCGAGATTATGGGAGATAATGCGGAAAAATGACAGAAAATGCAATATATAAGCATTTATAATATGGGAAAGTTGGAGATCCTGGGAGATAAGGAGAAATATTTGGAGAATGGCTTGAATAATGATAGATAAAGAGATATAAGCCCCTGTATTACGGGAGACTTCGAGATTATGTGAGATAAGGCGAAATAATTGGAGAGATAATGCGGAAAAATGACAGAAAATGCAATATATAAGTATTTATAATATGGGAAAGTTGGATATCCTGGGAGATAAGGAGAAATATTTGGAGAATGGCTTGAATAATGATAGATAAAGAGATATAAGCCCCTGTATTACTGGAGAATTCGAGATTATGGGAGATAATGCGGAAAAATGACGACGAACGAAAACGTGCGAAAGTGTGCGCCGTAGCGCTCTGGTGAGCCACGACTTTTTTACCGGGGCATCGCGAACTATGACAAAATTTTCGTTATGTTATTTTCATTTTCAACTCACTGCAATGGGACGCGACATCTAGCGGATTCATACAATATTAACTGTTTCCAAAATTTAACATAGAGCGCCCCAGAATAATCTAGATTTAGCATGGACGCTGAGAATTGAAGAAGTTGGGGAACCGTTGCTTCAGAATACAGGTACTTTCGTAGCGGATGTTTTCACGAATTTCTCACAAAACACTTGCGATTATGTGAAGCATATATAATTTTGGTTAATACTTTTGTACAGATTTTTACAGCAAAGGAATGGCGATGTTCATACTCGCGGAAGTTACTTATTGCTCGAGGTTGTCCTCATTTTTTCCTCTTTTTCGTTGGATTGAAAATAGGCTGCTGTTTGTTCCCTATTAGATAATTAATGGTATTTTAGTTCTAGTTTCTGCAACTGCCTGAAAGGTAATCAACTTATTGACGGTGTTTTATTTTTTTCAATACTACAGTCTGTCAAGTAAGAACGTGTCCACGATAATTCATTTTTGGTAGATGCGATTCTGGCAATTCAACAAAAAGTTGGTAGAGGGAATTTTTGTCTACGACGCATTTTAGTAAAAGTATCGGTCGATTTCAAACTTTCGTCGAAATCACGTAAAATCCAAAATAAATTACTTGTTTGCGCGTCGGTTCGAGGCAGTCTTTCTTTGTTCCCGTCCAAAGGGGCCTAAAATGGCACATATCGTGGCCGCTAAATGTATTAAAAAGTCGGTATCGTTTGTAAATAAATGGTTAAATAGTTTTAACGAGACGAAAAGTGTCGAGGACTTGACCAAATGTGGCTCGGTAGGAAAAGTTACTCCGAAAGTCGAAAAACGAATGGTGTCTTTGTTTTCACGAGACCCAAAATTGACGCTGCGTCAAGGAGCGGGTTTGACGGTGTCTCATAAGACCACTCAACAACATCTTCGTGCTCATGATGTCAAATTCCGAAGTACGTTGAAGAAACCTATTAAAAATGTTTGTTCCCTTGTAAAGAGAAAGCTTAGAGGAAAGATTCTGAGGGCTATGACTCGGTTGTCTCGCGAGATTCGAAAAATTTGCAGGGTATGCAGAAAATCTCGCCGACAGCATGCATCGAAGATGCCAGGCGATTATTGATGCAGGAGGTGATTGGACAACTTACTAAGATAATTGCGCGATTGTTAGCACACCAAAGATTACATTGTCGGCAAAAAATGTTTTCGAAACACATTGTTTCACGGTCTTACTTGACAGATTGTATACGGTACTCCATATTGGCCAAAAAGAAACCGAGCTTAAAAGAACTCTCGCCAAATTTTAGCCAGATCGGTTTATAGTCCTGTGCGTCTGCTTCAATCGTGAAAGATCAAATGACTTAAAATGTCGAAAAAGAATTTAGTATGTTGATCCAGTATTGACATGCTACCAACCGAAGTTGGCGTCGAGACCCACTAATGTTGTTATCTCTATGGAAAACAAAAAATATACGCATAAAATAAAAATCAAAAATAACCGAACCAAGCAACAGTAAAAACATAGAATTCATTGTCCAACCAACGTTGATTGGATCAGACTTGGTAAATTTTTGATTTGCCTCATATTCTCTTTGTCCTATATTATTTCTAAGATTTATATTTACCTTCTCCTTCTTAATTCGCCGTTTTCTGACGTATCCAAAGGGCTAACGTAGTCCTGGAAACTGCAGCTTCAAAAATATCTATTGATGAGAGATTAAACCATCTTCGGAAGCCCTTTAATCAGGAATTTTGACGTCTTCCAACCAATCTTCTACCTTCTATTTTGCCTTCGATGACCAGTCTCAGCAAGTCATCCTTTGCTCCTCTCATTATATAAGCGATATAACTAGTTTTTCTTTTCTTTATAGTCAGCAGCAGTTCTGTGGATTTGCTCATTCGCCTGAGTACTTCAGCATTTGTTACTCTATCCACCCATGATATCCGTAGAATCCTACTATAAACATACATTTTGAAAGTTTCGAGTCGTTTCTCTGTGTTGAGATCAAGAGTTCAGCTTTCATATCCACACAGGAGTACCGAAAAAAAACATAGCACCTAATCATACACACTCGAAGTTCCACACTAAGGTCGAATCTAGTGAAAAGATTTTTCATGTTCATGAAGATCCCACGGGCCTGCTCAATTCTCGATATGATCTCTATTTTTGAATTACACTGGCTATTAGTTAGTGTTCCCAGATATTTAAAAGACAAAACTTACTGAATTCTCTGTCCATTAATAAGAAAATTCGCATCAACGTGTGATTTTGAAAACACAACCAGATTATATTTATAGGTAGTCCAAATTGCTCACCCCGACGGACTATGAGATTCATCATGCTCTGCAGATCGAGTAAATTAGTAGCCACTATAACGGTGTCGTCTACATATCTTAATCATGATGCCATTCCCTTTATAATAGGGGCTATATACGAGGGTGGATCAAATATAAACGAGATTTATTTTTTTATTTTTTTTTTATTTATTATAACAAATAAAGTACATATCATTTTCAACATAATCTCCTGCTTTGGAAACACCCTTTTTCCAACGTATCGGAAGCTTTTTGATACGTCGTCGTAAAAGGAAGAGAGCTGTGTTAGTAACCAATTGCGCACGAAACCCTCCACCGCGTTGTCGTCATCAAATCGTTGGCCTTTCCGCGCTTCTTTGAGTGGTCCAAAGAGATGAAAATCGCAGGGCGATAGGTCAAGGCTGTAGGGGTGATCAAGTGTTGTCCAACTCCAATTTTTCGCGAGTGAGAGTTGCAGGGTGGGGTCGAGCGTTGTCATAAAGAAGAATCACGTCTCTTATGGGTTGGTCGTGTCTTTTACGGCGATAAACAAGTACAACTTCATCCAAAAGGTTGCAGTAGTACGCCGTATTGATGGTGTGACGTTAGTGCAAAAAATCAATGTGCAAAACGCCACGACAGTGGACGACGATCATGGCTCTCATTTTCGAACTCTTCAGTTCCTCCCATGAACTCGGTATGCCAGGCGAGGACTTGACAGTGTTTGTTCACCGAACTGTGCAGAATTTCAGTCGGTTTCACGCTTTCACGAGTGAGAAATTTAATAATGACGCGTTGCGCAATCGAAGGATGCACGTCTCGCTCTGACATCGTGCGCTGTACTACTGAAAGCACCTGGGGAGGCCCACCGATCGTTCTCCCTACTCCTAACAAAACCAACCAACATTGCTAGAAGCGGCGGCCCGCTCCAAACGATACTAAGCGCTCAGTACAGAAAATTTCGTTTATATTTGATCCACCCTCGTATTTATCTCCGGTGATTGGTATTCTAATTAATAGCGTTTATCTACAGCTAATTTTGATTTTTTGCGTGTGCTTGTGTCTGTTCTATTTTGTTCTACCCTAAAACTGTTAATTGCAGCCTTATTATCTTGACTTTTTAACATTTTATGGTTAGCCTCGATTATGGTCTAAGCAGATCGCGCGATTTATTGAAATAAATAATTTTCCAAAAAGAGAGCAGATATGTCACATACTTTGCCATAAATTAAATCTAGATTACGATGTCCCCTCTGAAAAATAGTTACGATTTCCTACATACTTCGTCGACTTCAGTTTTATCCTTTCCTAACAGAATTATAAAAAAGGACAAAAAAAATCAAACCGAAGCTACGTAGTGGTAAAAAGTGATAATTTTTTGTCAGTTGCAGAAAAAAAAAACTCATAAAATCCTAACCCTCACGTCTTTCCACAGAGATGGCTGTGACACAAGATCTCAAGAACATCACCGCGGAGCCCATCTCTCCCACCTGAGGGGGCACACGTTGGGTAGATTACCATCGCACCACCACCACGAACCCGCCGGGGGACCCAATAATGGAAAGTATGCCACTTTGAGCAAACAATGCAAGACACTAGAGAGCTCAGATTTTTACTGAGACAGGTGGGTATTAGATTTTTACAGGCGAGACCTTACAGAGATAAAACAAGAAATTCAATATGGATTTTTGATTAAAGCAACTATTTCTCTGTGACAGGCATGCCTGCAAAGACTTCCCAAACTTTAAAGGTTTTAAGTTTGACCAACATCAGCAGCAAGGTAGCGCCACGCAGCAACCTAGCAAGCAACAGCATCAGCAACAACAACAACCTCAAAATCAAGAGCCCCAACGTACTGCCACCCTAGGCAAGTACTCGTCGCTCGGAAGGCGCCCTCTTCCACAAACGCCTGACGAGAAGGCTAGAAGTAAACCGGCAGTGCCTAAGGTTCCCGTTACTATATCGGGAACCATACCGGAGGCACCGTTGAACCTCAACAACTTTAGGTAAGTTTCAAATTCCTAACAACTCTTGCATAATTTTATGAGGAATATCAGCAATTACGATTTCGTTATTTGTTCATAATTCTCTAGATCGCTTCAACGTGGCGCCTGGCAAGATTCCGTCAGTACCTTCCAACCGGACGCTCAGTTTATGTCGCTGCAGCGTTCGAACGGCTCCTCCCAATCGGGCGCCCAGTTCCGGTCCGTCAAGATACAAGACCAGAATCAACAGCAAAGTGAGGTTATGTACGCGAATAGCGAAAATGAGAGGCAACTGTATGCTGTTACCGAGCTGTAATGTGTTGGTGATTATTGTCGTATTTTTCTGTGTGAGTGAGTGAGTTTTTGAGAATTGG
This sequence comes from Pachyrhynchus sulphureomaculatus, assembly GCA_019049505.1. NCBI lineage: Eukaryota > Metazoa > Arthropoda > Insecta > Coleoptera > Curculionidae > Pachyrhynchus > Pachyrhynchus sulphureomaculatus. The sequence continues at coordinate 169,246,177 of CM032455.1, read as the reverse complement.
TTGTGGAGATCAAATGTCCTGAACTTATTTGTATTAGTTATCGTTGATACATTCCAGTTTCGATTCGTTTTTATGGTATATGCATATAAATTTATATATATATATATATATATATATATATATATATATATATATATATATATATGCATATAAATTTATATATATATATATATATATATATATATATATATATAAAGTCTTATAAAAACAGTTTAATGTATTGGAATGAGTGTTTTCTTTGATCGAGTAAGGAAACATTTACTATAGATTTTTTCAATTCAGATATATTTCCATTTGCTATTTGCTTTCAGAGACTTGCTAGTAGTGTTACCAAATATTGACGTTTTCCTTAAAAAATCGTAAACATTTTCTAAAGCGTATTTCCTTATAGAAATTTGTCTGTCAAGATGAAAATCACAAAAATCGCTTGTTATAAAATATTAATAGTCTATCTTGCAGTTAACAATAACATGACTGTTTAATAACTATATAACAAATTTTACTTTGTATCAATAAATAATGTCAAATTGTGCATGTAAAACTCTACCCTGCTATGCTGCTACTCAACAGACCGACATAAATTCGACAGATGTAGGTAAAATTAGTTTTCGTAAAGTGGCAGATCTTCCTCCAAGATAAGGGGACAGACGCGAAATATAAAGCTACTACTGTTTAAATAGCGGCGAGTTTTAGGATTTTGTAAATTTAAGAATAAATAGTGAATGTTGTAATTCTTATATCGCTTGGAAAGTGTTTTTATTTTTCGTTTAAACTGTGCCTATTTCCCGCAGATTATTTCTTAAGAAACTAAAATGTAGTGATTATTGGTTTGAAAGAAGCTTTGTAAATTTTTTTTTAGTGAATAATTTTTAAAAATCATTGAAGTTTCAATGTAGTTTATTTTTACTTTACTTTTTAAACTGAAAAAAGCAAGATTGTTTTAATTTGTTTTGATATATAAAATAAGAAACTTTTGATTTTAAAGTACAACAACATTGCAACGGCCCAAGTTATTATCAAAATCTGAGTCAGTTGTTTCTGATGTGGGTATTTGCAATGACCATTGGCGTACATGCTCATGAGTTTAGAGGCATGTCATTTATCATTGTTTTTCTGCAGTTACCCTTATTACAACTCTCTACCGGTTTCAATATATTAAATAGTTTTCATAACACCCTATATGTATATTTGTCATTATTATTATTATTATTCTTATGACTGAGGAAACAAATTTAGTTTAGGTTGAATAAATAACTTACTTATTTCCCAGTAAAAGTTCTTGATATCATATTCTTTATATCTTTTGCTTTTTATGGGCTGTTCATAATTCGGGTTAGTTTAGGAAAAGACAAAATATTTTTTTTTACCAATTTTAAGACTGAATATTCAGTATTTTTATGTTCTCGAATTTGATCTTTAAAACATTCTCAAAAAGTCACTCATATAGGATGTCTAATTCACATAGTCTCACCGGTATAAATAAATCGAATACGCTTTTTTAGTTTTTCACGGTGCGACTATGAATTTTGGACAATCCTGTAAATTATATGTTTATTTTATATTTGGGAAATGCAGGCATGATGAAAGGACCATAGCAACGGTTTTATATTGTATTTTATTTTCAATATTTTAGTGTGTATATGTATGTATCTCTTTATTTTACTCCTTTTTTTAATACTCAACGTCCCAAAATAAATGCGATGGATTGCATCTTTGTAACTATAACTGCCCAAATGTGTGGATTTCTGGTAGGGTTACACTGTAAATAAAAATAATCATGTGTTCCTTTTAATTATTGTTTTAAAGGGTTAGTATAGATCTATGTCATTAAAAGCTGCGCGAAAGTTAACTATAATATATAACTTTTTATGCGCTATAAAACAAATTACTTGTCGCAACGTTTCCGACAGAGATGGTGTTTCGGCCCCATTATTCAGTTGTCAATTCCTTAAACAATATTCGTTAGTTACGACTACGGTGGCTGAATTATATTTTGTCACAATTCCGACTAGTCTTGACCTCACACACAATCTTAATTACAATATTTCCAAATTCACGATTTTTACTAAGAGTGGTTCACCGTTTTTTTTTTTGGACGCTGCGTATACAATAGATAAAACAAGTTTTCTGCGTCAGATATTCGACTGACAATTGGAAACTATAATTTTGTATAAATATTTATCTTTTAATCTGTATGTATGTGATTTGTGCCATCAGACTTTAATCGTAAGAAGTAATGTTTTGGATTTGTAGCACAATTTTTTAGTAAAATATATAAAAGAATATTTAGCTGGTTGTAGAAGAAACAAGACGAATTATTTAGGATATTTTAAAGGAATGTTGTAAAATTACAGCAGCGCGCCAAATCAAGTTTCTGCTTTTCCAAGTGTTGATGCAGTTCATAAAATCGTACATTTCGAGCATATCCTAAGCGTTGTTTTTTATTACTTACATTCACTTCTACTCTATAAAGAACAAGCGCCAGAATATGAAACAAATATCATGCTTCGTTAGGTGCAATATGATGTTCTTTCATTTGGGATAGTCCCTGTATGTAAAGGAGACATTACCCACTGACGATCCAAAAAACAATTGCTTGTTACATGCTCCAAGTTGCATCAAATTCTTGACATTTTTCACGTAACTTCAAAGATGGCGAGTATATTTGAAACTTGGCTTGGTCACTAGTTGTACATGTACGTGTTTACTATATGAGGTGATACAAAAAACACTTTTTTTTTAAACTAACAATGACTACTTTTTGTTTCACCTTGTATCAAATTGAAGTTAGTTTTGAATCTCAAATGACGACTTTTTGGCAAAAAAAGTTGTGCCAAATATGACTGATTCAATTCATTCCATTTTAAAGAGGTTCCGGCACACCCGTAAGTAATAGAAAGAAAAATACTACTACTAGGTGTCTCAAAAATATTTCAAATGGTAGAGTGGTTTCTATAAAGTAATTCCGGCTCAGCTAACGTTGAAATGACTGAAGATGTAGATAAAAGACGTCTGCAATTTAACTCGAAATTTTATGTAATCTTAAAGTTAAAGTTTTTAAAAAGTGAAGTCATAAGAAACCACCCAGATGTCGGGTTATTTTATGGAAACATCGTAATATATTTTGCCTTGATCACACCATTTTAATATACCATACATACAGCCTATTCAAAAGAATATGCAGACAAGTTTGTTTTAGCATGTGTGTGTACATTTTTTGAACATTTTGTGTGTTACCAAGAGGGAACAATCATAAAAATACATTTTGGGAAACACTTAAGTAGAAAGATCACCTCAATAACTCATTTTTTAAGTAGTTTCACTGGGGTGACGAAATTTTGCTCAATATGGCAAAAATTTAGAAGCAGAAGTAATAATAATTAAAGAATTAAATATATACCTCTTTAACCTTACCATTGAGTAGCTGGGTAAGTTTTGGTACAATTTATGGGAGTTAAATTTACACGGACTGCTTCTCATCAACCTATGGATACTGACCAAGTTATACATAAAGAAAGTTCCAATTTCGGAACTTTTTAGAGGCGCCTTCGTTTCATGAATAAATTATTGTTAATTTTCGTTAGGAAATGGTTAGATATCTTTTCAAGCCGCTTATAAGAACTAAATAGCTCCCTTTAGCTGCTGCCAGCAGCTACAAAGAAACTACGGCTTAGATTAAGCTGTAGTGACGTAATTCGTAAGCGGCTAACAGCAAATTGAAGACATCAGTCTCACTGTGGCATATAGAACTTGTTAGCGTCCTCAGCAAATGGCTAATCATTTCCTAACGAATGAAGACGAAAACGACATTTTATTATGCGGAAATGATATTTGTCAATAAGTTGACGTAAAAACAATCCGTGTGAAAATAGCTTAAGAACAAATATATATTGATCAGTTGGTTACAGTAGCTACATATTTTTACGCAATAGTGGATTATAATAATTTTATATTTAGAGTGTCCTGAGAAACACTTTTTTTTGTGCTATATGGGACGCCCAGTATATAAATGGCTGTAAATTAAAGAATTGCTTTGAATGTTTTGTATTATTATGCTTTGAATTTTTTACTATTTTTTGTTTTTGCGGACTCTCCCGGATATTTTTAAATCAACTTTTTAACTACTAATGTATAATACATTCCTCTGTTATATATTTTCTTAATTATCTTTTAATAAAATACGTTTTTTAATTCTTTTATAAATAAATAAATATAATATGGAGACATTATTTTTAAAAGATTTTTTCATTGGTGGGAAGTTTTCACAGCCTTGATTGGATGATAAATCGGGTTTCTTCTTCAGAGATCGTTGCTTTTAGAAAACCACGACTTTTTTCATTCTTATTGTTACTAATTAAACCTAATATAATTGTAACGGGACAATATTTTCCGTGAAATCAATAAACGAAAAAAAAATACATACTTTTCTTTTTGGACAGGGTGTTGTCTAAGTTGGGATATTTTACCAAAGTATGACACTCGCTAAAATATGTAACTTTGTTAAATAAAGCCCATGAGTGATCTAGGAAATTTTAGACAATTACATAACCGACTTTTTCTATAAAAGTGACGTTTTATGCCGTGACACTTCAAGACCATTTCGTATAGTCGTTAAATGCGCTTAGTTTAGGAAACGGTAACCTATTTGTAATGTGACAGAATACATTTAGAATCCAAAACGGTCTTTCTAAAAACCTAATCTTTGACATTGGTAGCGTGTATAACTCTAGAAGTATCGCCATATTTCTATATTTAGCGTGTCTATAAGAACTAAGTTACATGTTATTGCAGACAGAAGTACTCTTCCTTAAGCATCACTGCTGAAATAACTTTTTTTAAACAACAGTTGAGTTATATTTAGAAGAAACAAAATAATCGGAAAAGAAATCTAGAATCGAAAGAAAATTAAAATTTAAAATCCCTTTAAATTTTAATAGTGAGAAACTCTTTGGCATAGGTTGATCTCCTGATCCCAAATGAAATTTAAGTAGAAATCCAAACATATTTAAAGTAGAAAGAAGATTATTAAAATTAGCAGAAATCTTCAAAAACACTGAACGAACATCTACTGAACTTGAACAGATTTAAAACGAGGCTGAATTCTTAAGATTTTTAAATGGCTAAAGTCTCCTTCTGTGTCACTCATTTTCCCCTTTCCGTAGGACTTAAAAATGACAAAATACGATTGCGATTTTGGGATGCAACATCTCAAAAAAAACGTATAAGCTAGATCCTGCACATTATTATACTTTCCCAGGATTAAGGTTTGTGGCTTGTTTAAAATACAGAAATGTAGAATTGATCCCGATATGTTACATTTTTTTAAGGATTAATATAAGAGGCGGAATTAGTACCTGTGTTAATCCATCGCAAACAGTAAGTTTCTTGGAAGTTTCGACTCATTTAAGCCTAATAAATATTAATTAATTAAGGTATCGTAACATAGCGTTCGACGCTCTTTATCAAAAACTGATTTGGCGCTGCAGCCGACCTGCCTGTCGAAAACCTGTCGCGCTGATTCCAACGTTTACGAGGGTATATCCTATAGAACCATTAAAATCGAGCAGAGATAGAAAACTTAAAAAGATAAAATATTTATAACCAATCAGATGTACTAACTTTATAGTGGACTACAAAAAGGGAATATTACATCCTGTTACGTACTATTATTAATTTAAGGAAACTCTTAAAAAATAGTCAAGGTAAAAAACGAGTCGTTTCGGTTAGGAATATTTTCTGAAAAAAATTTAATGATATTGAGGCTGTCCAGACTTTTGATATGTATGTAGTGTATATAAAAGAAAAAAAAACTGAAAACCCTACAATAACAAAAAAAATGTCCCAACTGCAAAAACACCCTGTATATGAACATAATTTTGCGTTAAAAAATGTCTCTATACACCTTGAAACTATTTTTCGTTTGTAAAACCTACAGGGTGCCTAATTTTTTTATCGCCCTGTACAGTTCTGTACAGTTTGTCGAAAATATAATATTGAATAACTGCCAAAGAATAATGTTTTGATGCTTGTACGTTGCGAATTTCGAATGAATGTTTTAAAAAATAGGAAGTGTTTTTTTACGGGGTGACAAAATACAGTGTTCGTCAGTGTTTTTTTGTTGAAAATTTTCCGATTTTACAATAAAAAAAATAATAATTATACTTGCCTGAAGAAGGCAGTCGTCACCTGCGCCCTTTTTCCGTACACTCCCAGGATTTAATACTGTACCCTCTAAAAAGAGAGTTGAGTTACCTCAACATTTCGTTTTTATGTAACTGTTTTTGATCGCCCTATTTATAAGAAATAGATAAAATAGACTCGTCTCAAATAAATAAAAATAAAATGGGACTTTTTGGTAACCTGTTTGTATTATATTAAAAATAATAACTACTGAATGCATCTTTATACTTGTATGTTTTTCAATCAAATTTTTAGCTTTTTAGTACAGGGCAAGTTAGAAGAAAGTAAGCATTTTTCATTTAAAGTGGATTGACTCGATATGTTTGGAATATTGTGCTCCAGTTTCTAACGTTTAAGTTCTATCATTAGGATATAATTTTTACATTGCACCACGCACGATAATCTTTTTATAAAAAGGCAAGGATTCTTCTTTTACAAGCGTAGTCTTCATTATGAAAGGTGTTTTGAAATGGTTTGCTCTGCAGTTAAACTAATCTCGTAAATTCCGCCACGATTAATGTCGTCTTTTTCCTACTCTTCTCTGTATTTAAATTTCCTTCCGTATCATCAGCTGCAGCAAATGGTACTTTTTTCTTCTGGAGTTTCAAGTACTGCTGTTTTCGTTTCTTCACTTCAATTTTCGAAAATCCGAAATCGAGCGACTCTGCATGCCTCCATTTCATAGAACGACACTGAAAGTACATTTCATATTTCTAAATTTATATTGAGTCAGCCTACAGAATACTCGTGTCAACCTTATAAACAGTGTTGGTGTCTGCGCTATACTCATTTCTATTTCCTGAGAGTAATTGTTATTATTGTACTCACTTTTATTTCATCTTTCTAGTCATGCTTATGAAGTCTGAGAAGATTAAAGAGAACTTTCTGACGCATTCTATTACCGTGATTGCGATGCCGAACAAGAGACCTATCTCCCTGAATGCAGCGATGTTGATGTTGTACTTTTCTTTCTTCCCGATTACAATTAGAGATAGTTTCCTGTCCTGCTCTTGGAACGAAATGGAGGTTTTAGAATCCCAGCTCTAAATTCTGTCATTCTTTGTGTCTGTTCCTCCGTTTGCTAGAAGTTCAGCTTAACCACATTTTCCATCTCCACATTACTTGTCTATTTTCTTTTCTGTTTTACTCTAACGAATTCACGTTGATCTTTTGTGATCATGATTTCGTCTTCAGCTTCAATACAAATGGATTGTCTTTACTTTAATGTTTTTTTGCGTCATTTATAATTTTTTTAGTTTTTCTTTCTTTGCCAAACCACCTGACTCATTTGGCTGTGCCATGTCTAAATAGCGTTAGCAGCAGTCGTCACTATTTTTCCTCTATGTGCTTGTTCCTTTACGCTCCGTCTCTTTGTTCTCTCCTACCTATCAACGTTTATGCTGCTGGTGATCGATGCGGTTTACTTTATTTTCTAGTCCAGTAGATGCTCGATTATGTGAATCAATAAATACCAGGGGTTTTCATATAATCAACTTTACGTTTTTCTTTTAATAATACCAACGCATTTTGTTGCTACGCTTAGAATATTCGCCTTATTTTTTTTAATTGCACAAACAGTAGATTTAGCTATATCATACTTTCTTGCAAAGTGTGTAACACTCACTCCATTTTCCAAATACTTTATGATTTCACTTTTTTCTGATAGTGTTAACACTTTTCGGTTGATATTTTCCAATTGGAAGCACTAAAGTCGCTAAATATTTAATATCAAATGAACGGACCGGACACCAAAGGTATCACGATAATCGCCCGGCAATACTAATCTAACCTAAATACATTCAAATAACAAGAATATTTTCTAAGATAAATCGCCTATTAGCACTGGGGAAGCACCGAAAATTGTTCATTTAATCGAGATTGCTTCTGTTCACTCTATAGAACCTCTAATATTAAATTTCCACTGTTCACTATAGTGGATAGTTCATACAAAAGGGTGTTCACATAACCGAACATCTACTGTATTTGCAGATCATCGTCTAGGTTGGTTGGTAATGGACTTGTATCGTCCGCATATCTTATATTATTGATAGGCATTCCCCTTATTCTTACACCCCACTTTTTCTGTGAGTCCTCTTCTGATAATTCTTTGCGAGTATAAGTGAAGCTGCCTTAAAAGCACACTCGAAGCAGCCGGAAAAAATGATCTCACATTTGATCAAAAATATTCTTCCTTTTTTGATTATTTGTCCTTGTATACTTATTGATAGATCATCAGTTGATGAGATAAAGTAAAAGTTATAATAGATTGACAAACCTCACATTTTGGAGCATAATATTCAACAAATCTTAAGCCAGTTTCTCTAACTAATGTAAAAGGAAACTTCATATTTTAAAAAGAGTTCTATTTCAGATCAGAGAAGTTAAATGAGATTTTAATAAGAGGTGAAAATAGGTAAGAATTTTTTTATAAATTTAGTTAATATTTCGATGATAATTGGTGTGAAAAGTGTACTTTTTTAATTGCCCTGTATATTTTTTAAATTTAATATATCGATGTTTTATAACAGGATTTGTATAGTTTATTATTAAGTTGATTTTATTTGTATTAGTTTTTTTTGGTGGAGTAAGCTTTAATTTCGTGTACATTTATCACAATGTTTTGTACGATAATGTATGACTCATGTATTTATTTTTTTAATTTTTTAAGATTTTATGCATTTAACTGTATAGTAAGTTTATGTAATAAAAAAGTTTTATGAAAGTGTTCAGTTTTTATTTCGATCACTATAGTACCCTAATACTTCAGGATCAGTTTTCTCCGAAGTTATTGAAAAGCACCACTTATCACTATTTTTCTGCAGTTACTATTGATACAAGGTTTTACTGGTTTCAATATATTAAGTGGTTTTCGTAACGCCCTATTGCCCTCAACTCCGCGCAATTGTACAAAACAGCAGGCTTTTCAATTCCTGCTAATGCCAATCGAAGATCGGCTATAGAATACGTTGAAAAATTTAAACAAATTTTTTATGAGTGTCACGTAATCTATGAAGCACAACCTCCTGAACGGCTTAAATCTAGGAAAAACTTCCTGAGCCATATCGGCATTGAACCTTTAGAAGGGTAACCCAGTCCCAGAAGAATCACCAACTGGCCACGACCCGGATTGGAGGACCTCAAGGATGCTCAACAGAATCCGAACTGGTGTGGCACTAGTGATAACCGACAAAGTTAAATAGGGGCACATTTTGAGAGATCTTTCGGTAAAAATATGGCTTTATTGTAAAGAAATGCTTACAAATTGAATATTGTAAAGTATTGTCCGTCGCTAGCAACTATATTCTCCCATCTTTGTGACAGTTGAAAGAACGACTCACCTTTTAAGACTATCTACGAATCGGCCCATTTTTGGCATCCTCCTAAGAATGGAAGCACTGTTCAGACAGGCCGTGCATCATCGATTCGAACAAGTGATAATCAGAAGGAGCCAGAAGGGGCAATGTCTGGTGAGTACGGCGGGTGAGGTAGGACATCCCAGTCAAGCGCTTTTAGCGTTTCCTTAACGGATTTTGCAACATGTGGCCGAGCGTTGTCATGCTGAAAAATGACTTTGTCGTGTCTTTTGGCATATTCGGTCGTTTTTCCTTCAACGCTCGGTTCAATTCCATCAATCGTCGTCGTACCTCACGTTCCCTAGTAATAATTTCATTGGGTTGGAGCAGCTCATAATTCACTACACCCAGTTGATCCCACCAGATATACGCATAAGCTTGGAGCTATGAATATTCGGTTTTGGCGACGATGTTGATGGTTTACCGGGCTCCATCCATATTTTTTTGCGCTTTGGAATATTGTAGTGTATCCGTTTTTCATCACTAGATACAACACGATGCAAAAAAACCCTTTGGGCCGTTCAAGCAGTTGTTCACAGGTAAAAAATCGCCCTTCAACGTCTCCAACGGGTTTCATTCGTACGGTACCCAATGTTCTTGCTTCTGAATCATTACCAGTGCATGTAAGCGCTTGGAAATGGTTATGCGATCAACTCCTAATGATTCTGCAAGTTCTTTTTTCATTTGGCACGGGTCTTCATCGAGTAATGCCTTCAATTTTTCATCTTTAAACTTTTTCGGCTTGCCTGGAAGTTGTGTTCTGTGTCGAAAACACCACTTTTAAAACGTTGAAACCAGTACTCACATCCTTTTATCGATGAAATATCACCATAGATTTCCGACAGCAATCAGGACTTTCAGCAGCGGTTTTCTTCGAATTAACCAAGCAAAGTTACGCTTCCCGCAAATGGGAATTCGACATATTCAGTGCTGAAAAAAATATGTTGTTTTGACGTCGGCCAAATAACATACTAGAAATTAAAGTCTAATGATGGTGCTTCACCATGAATGTAGCAACAATATGCCCCGGTGCGAATAATACAAGTTACGCCCTGCCCTCTCTTAGAAATCCCTCGAAATTAATTTACACTCCTTATATAACTAATATACAATGATATATATGATAGAACATAATTAACAATTCAGATCTTAAGATATATACATGGCAGGGACCTAATTAACTTAGCTTAAGTGAGGAATTTATATAAGTATATTGAGAGAAATACCCGCCGCAGATGTATAATTATTATATTTAAAGGTAAACCCAATAGTGAGCGTAGTTGCCTCATTTCATGTAACTAGAAAACGTAAAATAAATGTATTATGGGTTGCCTAGTGAAATTAGCCATACCAGTAATATAAAATAGCAACCATTGATTTTAAAGCGCTTATTTTCAATACAAACAAAATCAAAAACGTGACAAAAACCACACGAAACAACATCTTAAAATGTCAGACGGTACATTTCTACTATCAATCTCGGGTCAACTTGAATTTATAGAAGTTATGACCTCGGCTGGATCGATCCTCTTATCACTGCAAATACGAATTTTATTCAGGACCGGATTGGAAAATAATAGGGGGACTGGAGGCGGGCCTGTCACAAATTGCAAATGTGGTTAATAACAATGACAAAATTGTTTGAATTTTCCGATTGATGTGCAGTTTAAGAGTACCAATCCATTTGGATGTAAGTAGCAATTTTATTTTATTCTTTGGCGACTAATTATTGGCCTTATATAAATAAAAAATAACTTTGTGATAGGGCCACAGATGTCATAACATCTTGGACTTGACATGTTGAGAGATCTGTGAGTTCGACGAGCATGTTCAATATTACTATTAAGACTACGAGAACAAAATGAAGTAATGGTGTTCTTCAAAACTACACTTGTCAATTTTCTATCATTGTCGGCGATTCTTTGATGTTCATAAATAACCCAGTTGTTAGAAGCAAATTTTGACGAAAAGCTCTCATTAACAAGCTCCATTTTGGCTTACAGGGAGTTTTTTTGGACGTAGAATACTATAAAAAAAGTTTGCTGCTCTAAAGGGTACGCTAAGCCTACAAAATCGAAAATAAAATGAAAAATTCGGCTTCTCGCAAATATCTCTAAAGATTAAAAAAAAATACCGAAAAACTAATAGCATCACGCTAAAGAACGGGAAATTTTACAAAAAAATATTATATAGATTATTTTTTTAATTTTACCGTAATTTAAAAAAAAATATATTTGAAATAAAATGGCTAGTTTAACCCATTCAGGTTAGTTCCGGTTTCCCATAACGGAATCATGCTTCCATCCTCATTTATGATTAAATTAACATTTCTGTATACCGTTAAATATTTTGAAATTGGCTATTAAGGGATTTCTCGGGGTGCTGTTTAAGAGTCCGATGATAGCTTTGAAAAATTCAAAATGGCGGATCCAATATGACGCCCAGAGAGTATGCAATTCATTCAATTTTTTCGAGTAATTTAGAATGTTTGTGTTTTCAGTAATTGTTTTCTTTGTACCTGGATGAAGACTTTTATTTTTCATTTCCCACCTTGAAATATTTTTTTAGTGTTCCGTACGGAACACTTATAAAATCACTCGTCCGTCCGTTTGTCACACCCGATTTTCTTCGAAACTATTTGACATAGAAAGTTGAAATTTGGTACTAATATAGGAATCGATGGCCTCATCAGAGTCGTGTAATTTTAAAAATTAAATTTTGATTTAAGGGGTTAGTGTTGGGGGCTGAAATCGAAAGTGAAAAAAAAAAATTTTTTTTAGGTCACCGAGTAGGGTCTCAAATGAAAACTTGTAAAAATACGAGTTGAAAAATATATATAGTGTAATATTTGTGGACACTTTTCTCTGTATGATTTTTAAAAAATCGCTGTCCCCCACCCTTATCTCGAAAAATACTGTTAAAAAAAATTTTGAAAAAATTCTGGAATATTCTCGACAGGGTGTAGATTGAACGAGTATAAGCACACCGCCCCTCTTTTTTTGGTACTTGTTTCAGCTGATCGATCTGTCCTGTATATATCATACCCATCAACATCCAGCAAGCCAGGACATATGTCATCAGAGAGCCATGTTTCAATAATTATTACTATGTCATAAATAGATGTGTTCAGAACTAACTTGAATTGACGCAGTTTAGTGCGCATACCTCCTACGTTTTGGTAGTATAGGTTAAGTTCTTGCCGTTTTTTGAAGGTGGTTTTGATTTTACAATTTTAGGGACTCCCTGTATGTACCTAATTGTAATGTCGGTCTCACCATCCCTCCTACGTATAGCCAGTTCCGCATGTAGTTGTTTAATGTGGTTTCTCTGTGTAATAGTCATGTCTGCACTAATACGAGCTGAAGAACCCAACTCGGCGAGCTTGCGTTTATTGCTGAATAATTTTTTAACCACTTCTTTATTTTCTAGTATCACTTTAAGAGGACGTGGTCTGTCATTCTCAACAGATTGTCAACAATCTAAGTTTTAAGCAAAGTTTGTTTCCGATCTTTACTGAAAACTGATGACCTTGAACTTTTTTTTTTTATATATCAGATAAATTATTGAAGGTAATGCACTTAAAAGCCAGAAGCAGGTCACAATGGAGTCTTCTAGTCTCCAGGGTCGAAATACCCAAAATGCCTCTAAGGTTGGGGTGGTCTATATGGTAACCATCTGGGGGTATGGCCAATTTAAAAGCACAAGTCCGCAGAAACCGGCGCTGCACCGCCTCAATCGCTTCTATATATACATTGTAATGAGGAGACCATACCACAGCGGCATACTCAAGCCCCGATCTCACAATTGAACAATACAACAGTTTAAATGTAGCGCAGGAAAAGTCCGTACAATATCTCGTGATGAACCCCAGATTTTTATAACCTTTCTGAACAACTGACAAAATGTGCCTATTGAGAGTAAGTTTCTGGTCAAGAAGAACTCCCAGATCATTAATTTCACTAACATGCCTCAGCTTGCTGCCATTAATGTTATACTCAACTCAACTCCGTCTAGCTCGATCAAAACTAATGCTAACACACTTCTTAATATTCAAGTTCAACTCATTCAGGGTACTCCATCTATAGAGGCCATGAACATCCTCCTGAAGAGAGTGACAATCTTGCAACGTGTTAACCGTTTTAAACATTTTTAGATCATCTGCAAACATGAGGAATTTAGAATGTTGTATAAACTTGCCGATGTCATTAACAAAAAGTAGAAACAGTAAAGGACCACAGTGAGATCCCTGAGGTACACCTGAAAGAACTTTTATTTCTTTAGAAATACGGATATACTGTATACGACTCTCCAGAAAACTGCCAATCCACCCAAGGACCTCACTACTTAGTCAATAAATGGGCTGGTTGATTGTCCCTATCTCTTGGATAAGTTAACATTTAATGTTTCTCGTCGCAGTAGAGGCAGAGACCTGTTTGGTATTCCCTTTCATGCGACTAATTATGGCTATTATGGACCCATGTCCAGAATAAATGAGGCATTTCAATCAGTTCGATCCCAGGATTTATGGCTCCATTGATAGTTTTAAATTAGTTGTTAAAAAGTTGTGATATTTGCTTGCTGTGAAACTAGTTTTAATGATCTTGTGATGTTAGATTCTATGTAAGTTTATGATTTTTATTATTTTTAGTTGTTTTAATTATGTTTATAATTGTGTAAATTGGCGCAACGCCGTTAATAAATAAATAAATAAAAAGTCATTTGTGATGTGTTTCGTGATACATCTGTAACAATAATTTTTATTTTAAAAGCAGTCAACGTATGGGACACTAAATGCGAATGTTCAACTTGCACTTGACCGATTTTTTTTATCTAGACTCAAAATCTGTTAGAATTATTAGTTTATCTTCTATAAATTTATAATAAAATTGGAAAAATACGTTGAAAAACTCAAAACGGGCCAATTCTCCAATTTTTGAGGGTGTTGCTCTAATTTATTAGCGGTCGCAATATTTTTTAATTTTAAGTTGTATGATTAATAATAAACAAAAAATATGTTTATCATGAACACTTTTTAAGAGCAAGATTACAAAAAAAGAGAAAGTTTTTTAAGTTTTTAATGTTTTTGTAATATCAAGTATACTTTTAACGGTAACTAAAAAAAAATCGTCCGATTTTTTTTGACCTTTGAACTTAAAATTGCCGGCGGCGCACTACAGCAGGCAAATTTTCATATTTTAAAACTCAATTTTTAAATAACAAAGACAATATGGGTATTTTTAATTAGTCTTATATTGAAACTTAAGGTATAATAATTATATATGCATAAGGATTTTTTGTTCAATACTATATTTTATTAAATATTGGTAATTTATTGTATGCCCGTTCAAATCATGCAAACAAAAATTTCGTTTTAAGTTTTACAAATTATAAAGTACCAAAAATAAAAAACTGTTAGTATCATCGGAAAGTTGAAAGTTTCCTCTTTAAAAAGCTATCTTTTAATTATTTTTTACACTCTGAAAACAAGTAATATCGAATAATCTTCGAGCGGTGCGCGTAGACTTTCAAATTAACCTATTTGGTGGTACACTTTTTGAATCACCTATCCGAATTTTTAATAAATTTTCACGCTAATAAAAAATCTGGAAGAAGAACCTATATACTATTTTTTTTGTAAAATTTTCCGCTCTTTCACGTGGTGCTATTAGTTTTTCGATATCTTTTTTATTTTTCGAGATATTATCGATAAACCGAATTTTTGATTTTATTTTGGATTTTGTGGGCTTAGCGTACATCAGACTTTAGCAAATTTTTTTTTATCGTATTCTACCTGTGTGCCAAAATGAGAGCACAAAACCCCTGGCGATTGAGTTAAAATTTGTCTTTCTTTATTTTAATGTTTCTTTTAGGGCCTCAGATGATCCTGAGTGTTTATAAACACATGACTCTGGAAGGTTATGGAAGAACTCATATGCCAATAAAACCTGGACATCATCATTTGGAGGTTAATCTGACTAAACCCAAAGCTTCTTCGCTTCTGGGCTACATAGGGACATTCTTTGGATATCAACCGGAATTGCTGCAACCAAAAGTTTTGGCAACAACAGCAGGAAATAACTGTTAGTATGATTGACGTATTCAGTCTCGAATTTAAGGGAATACTAAGTGACTATTAGCAAGGACGAAATAATTTTTTCCTAAGCTAATTATTATAGTAGTTTAATGCAGTTCACCATTTTATTAGTGTTCCGTACGGAATACTTATAAGATCACTTCGGTGTCTGTTCGTCTGTCCGTCTGTCTGTCCGTCTGTCACACCCGATTTTCTCCGAAACTATTTGTCATAGAAAGTTGAAATTTGGTAGTAATATAGGAATTGATGGCCTCATCAGAGCCATGTAGTTTTGAAAGTTAAATTTTGACTTAAGGGGTTAGTTTTTGGGGGTGAAATCGGAAGTGAAAAAAAAAATTTTTACTAGATAATCGAGTGTGGTGTCAAATGAAAGCTTGTGAAAACACGATTAAAAAATATATATATAATGTAATACTTGCGCGCACTTTTCTTTGTATTATTTTTAAAAAATCGCGAAAAATCGCTGTCCACCCGCCTTATCTCGGAAAGCACTTATCAAAAAATTTTGAAAAAATTCTGGTATATTCTCCACGGGGTGTAGATTGAACGAAAATTATCACGAGGGCATTACCTGTAATAATTTATCCGGTATATAAAAAAACAGAAATTTCAAGGTCATCAATTTTCAGTAAAGTTTGGAAATAAGCTTTGTTGAAAACTTATTTGGGTGTATTTTGTGAAGTCACTGATCATTTTATATAACCGTAACATAAATTTTGACTTAATGGATTCGTTTTGAGGGGTGAAATCGGAAGTAAAAAAAAATTTTTTACTAGGTCATTGAGTGTGGTGTCAAATGAAAGCTTGTGAAAACACGAGTAAAAAATATATATATAATGTAATACTTGCGCGCACTTTTCTTTGTATTATTTTTAAAAAATCGTGAAAAATCGCGGTCCCCTACCTTATCTCGAAAAGTACTGCTCAAAAAATTTTGAAAAAATCCTGGAATATTCTCCACGAGGTATAGATTGAACGAAAATTATCACGAGTGCATTACCTTTAATAATTTATCTGATATATAAAAAAACCAAAATTTCAAGGTCACCAGTGTTCAGTAAAGATTGGAAACAAACTTTGTTGAAAACTCATTTGGGGTGTGTTTTGTGAAGTCACTGATCATTTTATACCACCCTAACAAATTTTTTTATTTTAAAAACCATCAATGTACGGAACACTAATTGTGCAAGTTCAACTTGCACTTGACCGGTTTTTTTTTAGTTAATTTTCGTAGAGATGAGGAACAATCTTCTTGTCGTTACCGAATCTGAAGGCTATTCTGGGAATTACGTTCGGAAAGTTCACGCAAAATTCAAGAGATGGCTCCACCTGTCCATACCACCATCTAAGTGTAGCTGATTCTTTTGCAAGACAACTGAACCAGTTTTATCTTGTTTCGATCATAATTCTGCAAATAGTTTGCTTTTCAATCTCCCAAGTTGCATCATTTGATCAACATGGACAAAAAGGAATTTCGTGTCGAGATCAAACACCATGGGAAATTTGCACCTTCCAGAAGGATTGTATATTGAACATTTTCGAACGGGCGATATGAGTACCGAAGACGGGAAACGTTCCAGAGGGCCATCTGATGCAACTACGTCACAAGATACCACCAAAATTCATGATATAATATTAGACGACAGAAGATTGAAGATGCGTGAAATTGTTACGGCCATAGGCACCTGTAATTAGGGGTTTCGCAATATCTTGTTTTCGATCAAAAATGGCAGTAACAGCCAGCGAAAGATTTGGATTAACTACGAATATACAGTTTCTAAAGTTCATTTAGCTGTATGGATAGCTAACCTTCGTGAGACGGCGCCGTAAGAAGAAGATAAAATTTCTGTTCTTTATTCTTGCAAGAAGTTGTAAGAGAAAAGTTCCTGTTTGTAATAATCGTAAAGTTAATTTCAATATAAAATGGTTGACTTATTAGCAAATAATGAAATTATTTTTTATTAAATTTTTTTAGTAATAAGAATGGAAACTTCTGGGCGAGTCCATATGTCAGTCGACGTGTTAACACAAGGATTTTTACGATTGGGATATGACTATGGCAAGACTAATGCAGAAAAGTGACTTACAAAAAAATAATGGAGAAGACAGTACCTTATTGAAAGTACTAAGTTATGGTTAATTGAATAAGTAAAAACCTGAACTAACCCTCTTACATCTTTTAGTATAAAGAATTATGCTTAAAAATTGTTCATTATCTTAGCCAAAAGCCAAGAAGAATTCTGATAATGTTATTAAAAATTTACAAAATTTATTGCAAAAAAAATTTATTACAAAAATATTTGTATTATATTTTTTTTTCTGAACTGATGTTTCCCAAAAAATTTCAGTCGTATCCAAAGTACAATAACAGTAATATCCGTATATATACCTTTCAGGTCGTTGAATTTAAATCTCATATCAAATTGACGATTTTGACAGTTGACAGCTGTCAAATAGCTGTCAAAACACCATCAACTATTGAGAAACTTGAAATAATCTTCTAATGTTATGTTTTTGAGGTTCCTGAATGCGAGTCTGATGACAGATTGACGATTTTGACACTTGGCAGGTGTCAAATCACTATTAACTATTGAAAAATCAGAAAAAAATATTATAATTTTTTGTTTTTGAGGTCGCTGAATTCTAATCTGATGTCAAATTAACGATTTTGACAGTAGGCAGCTGTCGAATAGCATTTTGACACTCGGCACTATAAAAAAACTAAAAGTTGTTCATTTTTATTGAAAAAACCGCACATTAATGCAACAGTGCGATTTTTTCGAAAAGCTGGAAGTAAAATGTTAGAAGTTTAACTTGACAACAGACAGCTGCCAAAAAATTTTAAACACGAGACTGCAAGAAATAATCTTATATTATTTCAAGTTTTTCATTAGTTGATGGTGATTTGACAGCTATTTGGCAGCTGTCAACTGTCAAAATCGTCAATATGATATGAGATTTAGATTCAGCGACCTGAAAAGCATATATACGGATATTACTGCGTAACATTCATTTTTTCCTAGATTTTAAGATCATGTTACGACACTGTTTTTCTTTCTATAATTTATTTTTTATTACATTTTTATATTTGATTAGGCAGTGACTTCAACTTTTGAGCAGTATAACTTAAAACAGTGATTTAAAATTTTTGAACAGTGTAACTCAACAGTGTATAACATGCTGCTGACCTAACTTATTTAGTTTGCGATGATTTTGCGTCCCGGAAGTGAGCCATTTTAAAGACTTCACTTGGAAGAAGGGGCAGAGGATATATAAACGGCCATATGGAATTTTTAAGGGCTTTTCTCCTCCGAGAGGCAGTAGCGGCTTTTTCCTCGGCCATGCCGTAGTGCAGTAATGATTTTTTTTTTATCACCAAGTAAATGTTGTTTATAGATCTCAAGTTTGATGCCTTTTAACAATTTTGAAATATTCTGCTCATCCTGAGGCATTTCGGGTCAAAAAGTGATTAGCTACCCAAATGAGATTAGGAGAGTGGAGGCTGAGACAGTATTTTGATGAGAATCTCACCAGGAGAGGCCAAGCAGCTTATGAAAAACCTACAAGGAGAAGCCAATCAGTAAGTTATAAGCATACCAGTTTAAATATTCTTCCGGTCGACAGTTCGTGGCATGCGGACGCATTTACCTGGTTGGGGCTTCTGAAGGCGAAATTCGGGCGTTTTTGGGGCTTCAGATTGTGGATCGGTGGTCAATAACGCTTGTTAGAGATGTTTTTTTGTGCTAACTACGTAAGTGGACGGGCGGGCTGACAGAAAAGGTTATATCCAAAACCAGTAGCAGTTTCCCGGAGTTCCTTTAACAATGCCTTTACAATAGATGAAATTTTTTGAACAATTAGGAGATCTGGTAGAGCGCTGAAGCTCGTCAATATTGGATTTCCATCGGGTCCCGAAAAGGGGAGGTCCAAACTCGGGAACGTGTAAAGCATCGCCGAGGGTCGCCGGCGCCTTGCCTAAGCGCGAGACGGATCTTGTGCTGGCAAATTGCCTTAGTGAGCAGTGCCAATAACATATCAATACAATACAATACAAATATCTCACTTCCTGTCTATAAGTGTGTTTCCAACGAGTACTCAACACGCGTAATCCTCGGAGTTAATTTTACAAACTTTTAGATCGTGTTTTTTAAAAGCCTTTTGTTTTTTTGCTCTTAGGATCAGTAATTTATAGAATTCTAATTTAAATGTGTACACTCTCATAGCCTAAGGGGTTTTTATTTAGTTAATGTCATTTTAAGAGTGTAATAACTGGAATGATTTTTATTTTGTTAATATACTTTTCTCTGTGTGAATGCACCCTTTTACTGAACTACCCGCTCTTTCTCTTAGGACGCACAGGTTGTAACATATTCAATTTTATTTTAACAACTAAATAACTTTTCAGTATTTTTTCATTTTTTGAGTTGAAATTAAATTCTTTTTATTCTAAAACTAGCAGTGCCCGCGGCTCCGCTCACGTGGACTTGATTCACTACTATCGTCACTGCTTATTCCTTACCTAACGTAATAAAATATCTGCCATTATTTCCCCTTATCTCCCATTATCTCTACATAATTTCCATTGTCTAAGCTTATCTCTGCTCATCTCCCATTATTTCTCCTTATCTCCCATTATTTCCCCTTATCTTCCCTTATCTCATCTTATCTCCCATTATCTAGGCTTATCTCGACTTATCTCGCAATATTTCTCCTTATCTCCCATTATTTCTCCTTATCTCCCATTATCTCACCATAACTCCCATTATCTAGACTTATCTCTGCTTATCTCCCATTATTTCTCCTTATCTCCCATTATTTATACTTATCTCCCATTATCTCACTTTATCTCCCATTATCTAGACTTATATCGACTTATATAGAACATATGTATAAATTTATAAAAACACGTAAATCGGTTCTCGAGTGATAAGCGCACTAACGGACAGACAGACAGATAGAGAAACGTTGCATTTTATATATATTATATTCTTTGCTACATGATATTGATCCATATTTAATGCTTTAGGCAGTTTATTGCAAGAGAACGCGCTAGCGGCAAAGTTTCCGACTTGATTCACTATTATCGTCACTGCTTATTACTTATGTCACCTAACATAATAAAATATATCCTATAACCTGGCCAGAGAACATATGTTTATTTAAAAAAAAACACGTAAATCGGATAAATGTTTCTCCAGTGATAAGCGCACTAACGGACAGACAGACAGAGAAACGTTGCATTTTATATATATATATATATATATATATATATATATATATATAAATATATATATATATATATATATATATATATATATATATATATATATATATATATATATATATTATAGATATTCTTTGCTACATCATATTGTTCCATATTTAATGGTTTAGGCTGTGTATTGCAAGAGAACGCGCTAGCGACAAACTTTTTTCCGACTTCATTCGCTATTATCGTATACCTATCGTAATAAAATATAGCCTATAACCTGGCCAGAGAACATATGTATGTTTAAAAAAAAAGTACGTAAATCGGATAAGTGGTTCTCCAGTGATAAGCGCACTAACGGACAGACAGACAGACAGAGATAAGTTGCATTTTATATATATTATAGATGTAATAAAATATATATCTATAACCTGGTCAGAGAACATATGTATGAAGTTAAAAAATCACGTAAATCGAATAAGTGGTTCTCGAGGGATAAGCGCACTAACGGACAGACAGACAGACAGAGAGACGTTGCATTTTATATCTATTATATATATATATATATATATATATATATATATATATATATATATATATATATATATATATATATATAGATTATTATTATTATTATATAACTTGGCCAAAGAATGCATGTATGAATTTAAAAAAAATACGTAAATCGGATAAGTGATTCTCGCCTGATAAACGCACTAATGGACAGACAGACAGACAGAGAGACATTGCATTTTATATATATTATAGATTATAGATATTCTCTGCTACATAATATTGTTCCATATTTAATGGTTTAGGCTGTGTATTGCAATGGAACGCGCTAGCGGCAAACTTTTTTCCGACTTTATTCACTATTATCGTCACTGCTCATTTCTTATGCTACCTATCATAATAAAATATAGCCTATAACCTGGCCAGAGAATATATGTATGTTTTAAAAAAAAGTACGTAAATCGGATAAGTGGTTCTCCAGTGATAAGCGCACTAACGGACAGACAGACAGACAGACAGACAGACAGAGACGTTGCATTTTATATATATTATAGATTAATGGTGCCCAAAAAAAAAATAAACAGTACAACTATAGAGACTATTTTCAAAAGACGTACAAAAATTATCTCGTATCCATAATCTTTTCCAAACAAAACGAGTTAGCTTATATATCTAATTTTTGATCTCTCAGTATTAATATCCACTCAATCCATTCTCAAAAATTAAGATATACATAAGAGGCAAAATAGCGCCTCAAAAGAGACGTTATAAAATGACGCCGCAACATGAGGCTATAACTGTTATTAAAATACGCTGTTATATACGAATTTTGCATGTCACCGGTCGAATTTTTTGAGATCTTTTTCACAGTTAAATGTTCAATTCAAGATCGAACGTACGGCAGTCTTGGATATGCCTAAGAATGACTTTATCTCACAATAAGTCATATGCCGATTCTCTTCAGTGTTGCGCATAGCGTCGATGTTTTTTCGAACAGTAACCGATTTTGGTCGACCTTCACGAAATTCATCGTTGACGAAAGCATGACCATGACCAAATACTGCAAACCAATTGTAAACAGTCTTTTCCGATGATAATTCATTACCAAAAGTTGGACGAAGCGATTGAAGGCCTTCTTGTTGAGTTAGGCCTTTATTAAAATCGCAAAAAAATCATCCAACGAAAATCTTCACGTGAAATTTGTGTTTGTTCACAAAACTGCTTTTTTTAAATGCTCATTGTAAACAAACTACTGGCCCAGTTTTTGATCTGCCACCGTTTTAACAATAACAAATGTCAAATTTTACAACAATGGTAATGTCACATCTCAATAGCTCAGCGTTTCTCAACCTTTCAGTATTTGCGACCCAATTTTTCAAACATAATTTTCACCGCGCCTCCCCCCCTCTCATACATTAACAATGCATGCAATAATAATGTATTTTCAGTATTTTAATGCTAAAGTTACACTATGACCTTAATTACAAGCCATACAAACTACCAAGAATAAGTAAATTTATTCATATTTGGCAACACATATCTGCTGCGTTGACAAAACTAGAACTGATGCCTCTCTATTGCTCTCCGTCACGTCCACCATATCGGTAGCGGCTTCGCGAGAAGTTCCGAGTTGTCTCGAACATTCCGAAAGTCTGCCCAAAGGTATATAAATGCTTCACCTCGTTCAATTACAGCTCGTCGTAGTCGAGTTGATCCTTCTACTGCTATCGGATTTATCGTGAATGTGTATGTTGTAATTTACGTGTTAATTGAAATTCAAGGTATTAAGTATTCAGGGCAGTAAATTTATACGGAATCATGGATAAATGTTTAAGTGGGCGTAAGCGAGCATTAGACGATAGTGAAGCATCAACAAGTGCACAGCGAGCGTGGTTCCGAAACTAAAATCAAGAAAATATTCTCAAGAATATTTAAATTTAGGGTTTACCAGTACTGAAGTAAATGAAGAAGAAATACCCCTGTGTGTTATTTGCTCAAAAATCTTGGCAGCAGACAGCATGAAACCAAATAAACTTAAACGACATTTGGACATGCTTCATAGTGAGTACCTTCACAAACTCCGATAATTCTTCAAATAAAATTAAAATCATATGTAAAGCAGAACTCATTTTTTTAAAAAACTTTGTGAATAAAAAAGCTTTACTTGCCTCTTACAAAGTTTCATACCCATATATACCCATATGTAAAAAGCCTCACACCATTAGTGAAGAGCTTGTTTTGCCAGCAGCAATTGAGATTGTAGAAACTATGTTTGGAGATAATTTTGCCAAACAATTGCTATCCATATCTATATCAAATGATACTGTTACCCGTCGAATTGGTGGTATAGCTGAAGATGTACAGCATGTTGCGTGACAAATTGTTTTCAATTCAGCTTGATGAGACAACAGATAGCAATAAAGATGCTCATTTCATTGCCTATGTTCGATTTTGTGATGGTATGTCAGCAGTAGAAGAACTGTTTTCTGAAAAATCAATAGAATTCAAAGCAACATCACTCGCATTATTTGCTATCTTAAATGATTTTATAAACGAGGCAAATATGGAATGAAAAAATTGCACCGATGGTGCTTATACAATGTCTGGAAGATTTCAAAGTGTACAAGCACTTGTGAAACAAAAATCTCCACTATGTGTGTGGACACATTGTATGATCTACAGAGAAGCTCTGGCTTCCAAAGAAATGGGTCCTGCTCTGAATATTGTGCTCACTACAGTTGTAACCGTAGTAAATTATATTAAAATGAGACCCTTAAAATCTAGAATTTTTTCTGCACTTTGTAAAGACATGGGTGCCGAACATGCAGCGTTACTATTTTATTGCGAGGCAAGATGGTTAACACGTGGGAAATGTTTGCAACGTGTCTGTGAATTAAGAAATGAAATCGCCATTTTTCTAGAAGAGGAAAACCGACAGAAAGCCCAGAAGTTTCGAGTTTATTTGTGATGAAATTGAGCCACTTGGTCGATATATTCGAGAAACTAAATACCTTAAATCTTCAACTCCAAGGAACAAATACACATATATTCGATACAAGTGATAAAATTAATGCTTTTTGTAGAAAATTGGTATTATGGAACAGCAGGTAAAGCAAAAAATCTAGAAATGTTTGCAAATGTGGGTGAATGTGTTAAAACATACAACAAACAACATGTGAAAGTTGTTTTAGTAACCACTGAAAATCATTTAGCAATGTTGACAAGAAATTTTAAAAAGTATTTTCTTACTGACGACAACTTGGTAGCAAGTTACGAGTGGGTTAGGGATCCATTTCAAAATACTCCCGGACTGCTCTCAACTTCCGAAGAATCACTCTCTGAATTTTGGACAGGGGTGAATGATGAGTTTTCTGCACTGAAAACAAGAGCATTTCGTATACTATTACCAATTTCAACATCCTACCTTTGCGAAACCGGATTTTCTGCGGTGGCTGCTTTGAAAACAGAATATAGATCTCAACTAAATATACATAAAGAACTCAAAGTGAATGTAATGAAAGACTGATTTTGTCAAATTTCCCCTTATTTAGTTTTACTGAAACTGTATGACGCGTTTCGCTATACTATAGCTTCTTCTGATACAAAATGATATTTGAATATTAGTGTTGTTACATTTATACAAATACCCTAAGGTAGATAGGTAATAAAATTAATACTATATGCTAACGAATATTGCTGGGAAATCAATTCTGGATTTTAATTGTATAAATTGAGTAAAGGGAAGCCAGGTATCTTTTTGTTCGTTTAAGATGATGTCTGAATTTTTAATTCTATTTATTTCTAAATTTTCTAATAAGTTTAATTTTACGCCTTTGTTTTGTATGTGTAGAATTTTAAATTTATGATCAAAAAGATGATTTGATTCTGTTAAATGATTACTGTAAGCTGAGTCAGTTTTGTTTTTTAAATAGCTTCTTTTATATTCTGAAATCCGAGTTTCGAATGAGCGACCTGTCTGACCTACGTAACTTTTATGACAAGAACCACAATTCAACACTCCAGATTTTTTTGATCTATTTTGTTTTCTCTTTGCGTTTTTAATGAATTTTCCTAGCGAGTT
>CM032455.1:169154845-169220647 GCA_019049505.1 Pachyrhynchus sulphureomaculatus | reverse complement strand
GCATATACCATAAAACGAATCGAAACTGGAATGTATCAACGATAACTAATACAAATAAGTTCAGGACATTTGATCTCCACAACCAATTCTCAAAAACTCACTCACACACACAGAAAAATACGACAATAATCACCAAACACATTACAGCTCGGTAACAGCATACAGTTGCCTCTCATTTTCGCTATTCGCGTACATAACCTCACTTTGCTGTTGATTCTGGTCTTGTATCTTGACGGACCGGAACTGGGCGTGGCTGCCGCCCGATTGGGAGGAGCCGTTCGAACGCTGCAGCGACATAAACTGGGCGTCCGGTTGGAAGGTACTGACGGAATCTTGCCAGGCGCCACGTTGAAGCGATCTAGAGAATTATGAACAAATAACGAAATCGTAATTGCTGATGTTCCTCATAAAATTATGCAAGAGTTGTTAGGAATTTGAAACTTACCTAAAGTTGTTGAGGTTCAACGGTGCCTCCGGTATGGTTCCCGATATAGTAACGGGAACCTTAGGCACTGCCGGTTTACTTCTAGCCTTCTCGTCAGGCGTTTGTGGAAGAGGGCGCCTTCCGAGCGACGAGTACTTGCCTAGGGTGGCAGTACGTTGGGGCTCTTGATTTTGAGGTTGTTGTTGTTGCTGATGCTGTTGCTTGCTAGGTTGCTGCGTGGCGCTACCTTGCTGCTGATGTTGGTCAAACTTAAAAACCTTTAAAGTTTGGGAAGTCTTTGCAGGCATGCCTGTCACAAAGAAATAGTTGCTTTAATCAAAAATCCATATTGAATTTTCTTGTTTTATCTCTGTAAGGTCTAGCCTGTAAAAATCTAATACCCACCTGTCTCAGTAAAAATCTGAGCTCTCTAGTGTCTTGCATTGTTTGCTCAAAGTGGCATACTTTCCATTATTGGGTCCCCCGGCGGGTTCGTGGTGGTGGTGCGATGGTAATCTACCCAACGTGTGCCCCCCTCAGGTGGGAGAGATGGGCTCCGCGGTGATGTTCTTGAGATCTTGTGTCACAGCCATCTCTGTGGAAAGAAGCGAGGGTTAGGATTTTATGAGTTTTTTTTTCTGCAACTGACAAAAAATTATCACTTTTTACAACTACGTAGCTTCGGTTTGAATTTTTTTTGTCCTTTTTTATAATTCTGTTAGGAAAGGATAAAACTGAAGTCAACGAAGTATGTAGGAAATCGTAACTATTTTTCAGAGGGGACATTGTAATCTAGATTTAATTTATGGCAAAGTATATGACATATCTGCTCTCTTTTGGAAAATTATTTATTTCAATACGAGGCTGGTTTGAAAAGTCCGTGCAAAGTCCGAGAGATGGCACCACCGGCGCGTATCGAGGTCATGTTTAATTAGTAGCATCTCTTGAATGAACGCACACCAAGTTTCAGCCATATTGGTCTAATTCTTTGTGTTTGGCATTCGTGTGAATCAAGGAAGTCAAGTGATTTTCAAGAAATGGACGAAAAAGAATTTCGTGTGGTGATTAAACATTACTTTATGAAACGCAAAACGCCTCAGGAGACTAAAGAGAAGCTTGATAAACATTATGGTGACTCTGCACCTTCGATTAGAACAGTTTATAAGTGGTTTCAAAATTTTCGGACTGGCCATATGGGCACAAGTGACGCTGAACGTTCTGGACGGCCTGTTGAGGTTACGACTCCAGAAATCATTGATCAAATCCATGATATGGTGATGGATGACAGAAGAGTTAAGGTGCGTGAGATTGCTAGTGCTGTGGGCATCTCGACTGAACGGGTACATAATATTTTGCATAAACATTTGGACATGAGAAAGCTATCCGCAAGATGGGTTCCGCGATTGCTCACGCTTGACCAAAAACGGAATCGTGTGAAGTGTTGCAAGGATGGTTTGCAGCTATTCCAGAAAGAATCCGGAGGACTTTAAGCATCGTTTCGTCACTGTGGATGAAACATGGATACATTACTATACTCCTGAGACCAAACAACAATCTAAACAATGGGGTTACCAAGGGGGAATCTGCACCAAAAAAGGCGAAGACTGTTCCTTCGGCGGAAAGGTTATGGCGACTGTCTTTTGGGATTCGCAAGGGATAATCCTCATCGACTATCTGGAAAAGGGTAAAACTATTACAGGTGAATATTATTCATCGTTATTGGACCGTTTGAAAACCGAGCTGCAAGAAAAACGCCCGCGATTGGCCCACAAGAAAGTCCTTTTCCATCACGACAACGCACCAGCACACACCTCAGCAGTTGTGGTCGCAAAATTAATGGAAATAGGATTCCAACTCGTTTCACATCCTCCCTATTCTCCAGACTTGGCTCCCTCGGACTACTATTTGTTCCCCAATTTGAAGAAATGGCCGGTGGGACAAAGATTTTATTCAAACGAGGAGACGATTGCAGACACTAATGGATATTTTGCAGACTTGGACAAATCCTATTATTCGGAAGGGATCAACAAACTAGAACATCGTTGGACGAAGTGTGTAAGCCTAAAAGGAGACTATGTCGAAAAATAAAAAAGGTTTACCCCCAAACACATAAGTAGTTTTTATTTTTGCACGGACTTTTCAAACCAGCCTCGTAAATCGCGCGATCTGCTTAGACCATAATCGAGGCTAACCATAAAATGTTAAAAAGTCAAGATAATAAGGCTACAATTAACAGTTTTAGGGTAGAACAAAATAGAACAGACACGAGCACACGCAAAAAATCAAAATTAGCTGTAGACAAACGCTGTTAATTAGAATACCAATCACCGGAGATAAATACGAGGGTGGATCAAATATAAACGAAATTTTCTGTACTGAGCGCTTAGTATCGTTTGGAGCGGGCCGCCGCTTCTAGCAATGTTGGTTGGTTTTGTTAGGAGTAGGGAGAACGATCGGTGGGCCTCCCCAGGTGCTTTCAGTAGTACAGCGCACGATATCAGAGCGAGACGTGCATCCTTCGATTGCGCAAACGCGTCATTATTAAATTTCTCATTCGTGAAAGCGTGAAACCGACCGAAATTCTGCACAGTTCGGTGAACAAACACTGTCAAGTCCTCGCCTGGCATAAGGAGTTTCATGGGAGGAACTGAAGAGTTCGAAAATGAGAGCCATGATCGTCGTCCACTGTCGTGGCGTTTTGCACATTGATTTTTTGGACTAACGTCACACCATCAATACGGCGTACTACTGCAACCTTTTGGATGAAGTTGTACTTGCTTATCGCCGCAAAAGACACGACCAACCCATAAGAGACGTGATTCTTCTTCATGACAACGCTCGACCCCATCCTGCAACTCTCACTCGCGAAAAATTGGAGTGGACAACACTTGATCACCCCTACAGCCTTGACCTATCGCCTTGCGATTTTCGTCTCTTTGGACCACTCAAAGAAGCGCGGAAAGGCCAACGATTTGATGACGACAACGCGGTGGAGGGTTTCGTGCGCAATTGGTTACTAACACAGCTCTCTTCCTTTTACGACGACGTATTAAAAAGCTTCCGATACGTTGGAAAAATGGTGTTTCCAAAGCAGGAGATTATGTTGAAAATGATATGTACTTTATTTGTTATAATAAATATAAAAAAAATTAAAAAAATAAATCTCGTTTATATTTGATCCACCCTCGTATATAGCCCCTATTATAACGGGAATGGCATCATGATTAACAACCTAAGTTATGTAGACGACACCGTTATAGTGGCTACTAATTTATTCGATCTGCAAAGCATGATGCATCTCATAGTCCGTCGGGGTGAGCAATTTGGACTACCTATAAATATAATCTCGTTGTGTTTTCAAAATCACACGTTGATGCGAATTTTATTATTAATGGACAGAGAATTCAGTAAGTTTTGTCTTTTAAATATCTGGGAACACTAACTAATAGCCAGTGTAATTCAAAAATAGAGATTATATCGAGAAATGAGCAGGCCCGTGGGATCTTCATGAACATGAAAAATCTTTTCACTACATTCGACCTTAGTGTGGAACTTCGAGTGTGTATGATTAGGTGCTATGTTTTTTCGGTACTCCTGTGTGGATATGAAAGCTGAACTCTTGATCTCAACACAGAGAAACGACTCGAAACTTTCAAAATGTATGTTTATAGTAGGATTTTACGGATATCATGGGTGGGTAGAGTAACAAATGCTGAAGTACTCAGGCGAATGAGCAAATCCACAGAACTGCTGCTGACTATAAAGGAAAGAAAAACTAGTTATATCGGTTATATAATGAGAGGAGCAAAGGATGACTTGCTGAGACTGGTCATCGAAGGCAAAATACAAGGTAGAAGATTGGTTGGAAGACGTCAAAATTCCTGGTTAAAGGGCTTCCGAAGATGGTATAATCTCTCATCAATAGATATTTTTGAAGCTGCAGTTTCCAGGACTACGTTAGCCGTTTGGATACGTCAGAAAACGGCGAATTAAGAAGGAGAAGGTAAATATAAATCTTAGAAATAATATAGGACAAAGAGAATATGAGGCAAATCAAAAATTTACCAAGTCTGATCCAATCAACGTTGGTTGGACAATGAATTCTATGTTTTTACTGTTGCTTGGTTCGGTGATTTTGATTTTATTTTATGCGTATATTTTTGTTTTCCATAGAGATAACAACATTAGTGGGTCTCGACGCCAACTTCGGTTGGTAGCATGTCAATACTGGATCAACATACTAAATTCTTTTCGACATTTTAAGTCATTTGATCTTCCACGATTGAAGCGGACGCACAGGACTATAAACCGATCTGGCTAAAATTTGGCGAAAGTTCTTTTAAGCTCGGTTTCTTTTTGGCCAATATGGAGTACCATATACAATCTGTCAAGTGAGAACGTGAAACAATGTGTTTCGAAAACATTTTTTGCCGACAATGTATTTGGTGTGCTAACAACGGCGCAATTACCTCCAATCACCTCCTGCATCAATAATCGCCTGGTATCTTCGATGCATGCTGTCGGCGAGATTTTCTGCATACCCTGCAAATTTTTCGAATCTCGCGAGACAACTGAGTCATAGCCCTCAGAATCTTTCCTTTGAGCTTTCTCTTTACAAGGGAACAAACATTTTTAATAGGTTTCTTCAACGTACTTCGGAATTTGACATCATGAGCACGAAGATGTTGTCGAGTGGTCTTACGAGACACCGTCAAACCCGCTCCTTGACGCAGCGTCAATTTTGGGTCTCGTGAAAACAAAGACACCATTCGTTTTTCGACTTTCGGAGTAACTTTTCCTACCGAGCCACATTTGGTCAAGTCCTCGACACTTTTCGTCTCGTTAAAACTATTTAACCATTTCTTTACAAACGATACCGACTTTTTAATACATTTAGCGGCCACAATATGTGCCATTTTAAGCCCCTTTGGACGGGAACAAAGAAAGACTGCCTCGAACCGACGCGCAAACAAGTAATTCATTTTGGATTTTACGTGATTTCGACGAAAGTTTGGAATCGACCGATACTTTTACTAAAATGCGTCGTAGACAAAAATTCCCTCTACCAACTCTTTGTTGAATTGCCATAATCGCATCTACCAAAAATGAATTATCGTGGACACGTTCTTACTTGACAGACTGTAGTATTGAAAAAAAATAAAACACCGTCAATAAGTTGATTACCTTTCAGGCAGTTGCAGAAACTAGAACTAAAATATCATTAATTATCTAGTAGGGAACAAACAGCAGCCTATTTTCAATCCAACGAAAAAGAGGAAAAAATGAGGACAACCTCGGGCAATAAGTAACGTCCGCGAGTATGAACATCGCCATTCCTTTGCTGTAAAAATCTGTACAAAAGTATTAACCAAAATTATATATGCTTCACATAATCGCAAGTGTTTTGTGAGAAATTCGTGAAAACATCCGCTACGAAAGCACCTGTATTCTGAAGCAACGGTTCCCCAACTTCTTCAATTCCCAGCGTCCATGCTAAATCTAGATTATTCTGGGGCGCTCCATGTTAAATTTTGCAAACAGTTAATATTGTATGAATCCGCTAGATGTCGCGTCCCATTGCAGTGAGTTGAAAATGAAAATAAAATAACGAAAATTTTGTCATAGTTCGCGATGCCCCGGTAAAAAAGTCGCGGCTCACCAGAGCGCTACGGCGCACACTTTCGCACGTTTTCGTTCGTCGTCATTTTTCCGCATTATCTCCCATAATCTCGAATTCTCCCGTAATACAGGGGCTTATATCTCTTTATCTATCATTATTCAAGCCATTCTCTCCAAATATTTCTCCTTATCTCCCAGGATCTCCAACTTTCCCATATTATAAATGCTTATATATTGCATTTTCTGTCATTTTTCCGCATTATCTCCAATTATTTCGCCTTATCTCACATAATCTCGAAATCTCCCGTAATACAGGGGCTTATATCTCTTTATCTATCATTATTCAAGCCATTCTCCAAATATTTCTCCTTATCTCCCAGGATCTCCAACTTTCCCATATTATAAATGCTTATATATTGCATTTTCTGTCATTTTTTTTTTTTTTTTCCGCATTATCTCCCATAATCTCGAATTCTCCCGTAATACAGGGGCTTATATCCCTTTATCTATCATTATTCAAGCCATTCTCCTCATCTCCCAGGATCTCCAACTTTCCCATATTATAAGGGCTTATATATTGCATTTACTGTCATTTTTCCGCATTATCTCCCATAATCTAGAATTCTCCCGTAATACAGTAATTCATTTTGGATTTTACGTGATTTCGACGAAAGTTTGAAATCGACCGATACTTTTACTAAAATGCGTCGTAGACAAAAATTCCCTCTACCAACTTTTTGTTGAATTGCCAGAATCGCATCTACCAAAAATGAATTATCGTGGACACGTTCTTACTTGACAGACTGTAGTATTGAAAAAAATAAAACACCGTCAATAAGTTGATTACCTTTCAGGCAGTTGCAGAAACTAGAACTAAAATATCATTAATTATCTAGTAGGGAACATACAGCAGCCTATTTTCAATACAACGAAAAAGAGGAAAAAATGAGGACAACCTCGGGCAATAAGTAACGTCCGCGAGTATGAACATCGCCATTTCTTTGCTGTAAAAATCTGTACAAAAGTTGTACAGATTGTACAGGTAATTGAGCAACTACTCATAATTTACCTTAAAATGCTTAACCTTTCTTGTATATTCAGTAATTTCTAGCGGTAAATTTTAAGTCAATTAATTTGTTCTAAAATATAACCAACAGACACGTATATGTATCTATTTGTCCTTTTTTTTCATAGATTAGCAAATTGTTATTCCCGGGAGTTCTCTATTTGAGCAGGTCTTTAGTTCAGCAAGTGTCAAGTATCTAGTCGTTTCAAGATGCCATGTTCAGAAATTTTTGAGTTGTGACAGGTTTCCAGTATTACCAGTTTTTGCGGTATAAGGTAGAGCATTGAAGGTACCTGCAATTCTTTTAAATATTTCAGTTAATTTTCATCATTCATCATACACAATAAAACCCAAGACAACTGGAACGCATATATAGCAGAAAGAAACTTAATGAATAGAAGAAGAAAACAAATTAAAGAAGAATACTGGGAGACATTTACTAAAGGGATGGAAAGGAATCTGTATGACGCTCAAAGGAAAGTCTCGAAAATGGTGAGACGGAACAAACTTAATATAAAAGACACGGTATAAACTAATAAAATTACAATTCAACAATCGCAAACATACTTTGAAAAATTATATAAAGAAGAAAATAATGAAACCATACTGGAAGAAGTGGACGAAGTAAATCTAGAAGTAACTTTAAAACAGACAGAGAGAATTATAAGAGGTCTTAAAAATAGAAAAGCCTCAGGACCAGACATTACAAATGAGATGTTAAAATATGAAGGAGAAAACCTATATCAACAACTAGCATAGTTCTTTAAAAACATACTAAAACATGGACAAATACCTGGAATACTGGAAAACTAGCATAACAATCCCAATATTCAGAAAAAGACAAAAGACGTCACCCGAAAACTACCGCAGAATAACGCTCCTAAATACTACCTTAAAAGTATTAATAAAAATCATACTGGAAGAAATGAGCCAGGATACTCAAATAAGAGAGGAACAACAGGGATTCCGCAAAAATCGATCGACCATAGATGCCGTATATTTAGTGAGACGGTTCCCCAACTTCTTCAATTCCCAGCGTCCATGCTAAATCTAGATTATTCTGGGGCGCTCTATGTTAAATTTTGCAAACAGTTAATATTGTATGAATCCGCTAGATGTCGCGTCCCATTGCAATGAGTTGAAAATGAAAATAAAATAACGAAAATTTTGTCATAGTTCGCGACACCCCGGTAAAAAAGTCGCGGCTCACCAGAGCGCTACGGCGCACACTTTCGCACGTTTTCCTTCGTTAAATAATGCATAATCCCCACGAAATTTATTAATAACTAACAACCAGATAGTTACAGTTGTGTTAAACATGCTACGTAATTTTTATTCGTTCAGTTCAACATATTTTACAGTAAAAGTACGACGTTGCGATTACCACATGTTCCTATTACCCCAGACTGCCCTTTTTAGCAAATCTACGATACTAAGATCGACATATGGTTCTAGCTGTATATTTTCTTTATTTACTTTAAGCTGGCACTGAAGCATGCTAAATAAGGAAAAAAATCAGTAAAATATTATATATGAATATGAAAAACGTGTCAAAGATACCGCATGTGACAATTTAATTTCCGGAAAAATTAAATGTCGCCTTCCCATTTCTGGAAGGTGACTTGGAGCTCATTTTTCCGAATACCTTTGAGCTCAATTACATTAGAAAATCTTCGTCCTTTTAGCGCAATCATTAATTTTAGAAATAGCCACAAATCACAAGGAGCTAAATCAGCTGAATAGGTAGAATAACTTGCTGCGAACAGAAACTTGTAATCTCCGTATTACTTCCAAATGACATTCCGGATCTACTATTTAACTCTGTTCAATAAATTTTTGGTGGACTATTCCCTTGCGATCAAAGAAACACACCAGCCTGATCTTCAGCTGCTAGCGCGACATTCATACCATTTTAGGGCGCGGTACACAGAGGATTCCCACTGAATGTTCAGTCATTTTGTTTTGATATGATTCTGGAAACACCAAGTTCCACGCGTATTAATTTAAATATGATCAAACTCGAATACTCACGTTTTTTTTTCCCGTACAGACTACAATCTGTGCCACCTGGTAAATATCTTCATCTATGATTGAGAGTTCCCTAAGCAGTGATGCCAGATATCAATTTCTCGTTAAAAATTAAAATTCTCTACGGCTTAAATAGTTACAAGTTTTACCATTTTGTAAACATAAATATAAATAGAGCACGTAATACTTATTAAGTGCCAAAAGCGTTTTTATTCTTCGTCTTCTATAGTCGACACCATGTTCGTGTCGTACAGAGTATTCTTCGATTTCTTTTTTTTTTTTTTCCCGGGTGGTGTCGGTTGGCAATAAAATATTACGTATTACATTACTCACGTTATTTTGATACAAGGACGTCACGGGTGACACTACGCGGGAATTAATTTGATACACGTGATCCGTCTTGAATTGGTTGAATAATAACGTCTAAGTAGCATCAATAAATGGCGGTCGGTAAAATTGCATGCAAAAATTCTACATAAACATATTTTCCAGTCCGACAGATGGCAGTAAAAGTACGATTTTTGTAAAAAAAACGGTCCAATTTACGCTCTCTGTAAGTATATTTACCTATATTTGACAGTTCTCTAAGCTATAATACCTGACGGCAATGTTTCTTTAGAAATTCAAATTTTTTAAGGCTTAAATAGTTACAAGCTTTACCATTTTGTAAACTTAATGCTTTTTTCGCATAAGAAGCGTTTTTATTCTCCGGTATCCATAGTTCACGTCGTGTTTGTGTCCTCCAGAGTATTTTTAATTTTTTTTTTTCCAGCTTATATCGGTTAGCATTAAATAATTACCTTGCCATTCCGAAAATCAGATTGTCTCACCCCCCAATTACTATAAATTCATTTTTATATAAAACTGAGAATTTTTTTTTTTTAATTTTTTAGTGTAATGTTTTCAAAAATTACGGAATATAGTAAAAAATATTCTACACTACAGAATCAAACTTAACTGATGAAAACTAGGTATTAATACATTTAACTAAACAATACTTGGTCGAAATCACGCGCCAATGATTTCACGTTACTATGACACATTGGCGTCCAAATTACATATTTGAAGATTCAAGAAAGAGAATTGCCTAAACCAAAAATGAGGAAAATAATAAAAAAATAAAATAAAAAAATGTGTGTACAGCAAAAGATCAGCTTCATGCAACGGCGCAGAGGCTACATGCGAGGGTGGCTGCCTAAGTAGGGCGGCATGAGCATAACTAGGCGGTGGGGTATCGGGGGGTCCCGGGAACTGCCCTTGGCTGCGTTGCAGAGTCCTGGCCGCTATTGCTTGACTCGCTGCCGGCGGGGGTAGGTACGGATCTGTCTCGTTCACTTGCTGGTAGTCTTTCCTAAAAAAATACAAGGTTTATTTTAAAAAAAATTATTACGGTATTTAGAATCTTCCTTCCACATATTTTTTGATTTATTCATTAACCATGACACGTTCTAAACTTACTTCTTTCTAATATAGATCCATGTGTGCGAATCGACCCACACCAGTATTGTCAGCAATATTCCAGCTAAAACAGCTGACGCCAACATAAGCGTCAGTCCCAATAGACCGACGTTACACAGGGCTCGCGCTCCTCGTAAATAGTGCGTGTAGAGGGCCCTGCAATCGACCAGGGCAGTCAACTGAGTTCCTATGGTATCTGCGGTGTTGATTTCGTTTTTCAGAGAATTAAATTTTTGTTCAAGACCTAAAAACATACATAAAAAAAATCAAATACCGGACGTCTGTTTACAACAACGTTGCCAAATATTTGTTTTTTTTTTTTCCTTAAAGCAACGTGTGCAAAAAGTATTTCCTTAAAACCTGACTGCAGTTGTCTAAATAATTTTATTTAGTGTGCAGAAAGTAAATATGGAATAATTAATTATATTGTATTATTTTATTATTCCGAATTCTCCAACATTTGTAGTGTAGTAGCGTTGTATTTGACACACAAAAACTACAGTAAATGACATAAGCCATCATTATCTGCATCTGCTAAATATAGTCTGAAATAGTTTTAAGAAACTCACATGATAACGTTTACAACAAAATTCATGCACGTAAAATATCTACCCAACTATTCTCCAGTCCTAAAGTTGGCAGCATAACTAAGGCTTTCATAAAATGGGTAGAGAGTCCGATCTATGCCCCTCTAGGTATATTTATCTACTACATGGGGTGAAAAGTCCCGAGGCTTTCCGAGAGATGGCAGCACAAACAAAAAAAAACCATGAGTTTCAGTTAGTGTCAACTCGATTTTTGGCAATATTATTTTTTCTGCAAAAGTCTCGGTATTTCTCACCCCATGTAGGTCGGCAGTTCTCTAAATCATGTCAATTCGTGTTTAGAAATTTAAACTTTCTACGGCCTAAAAAGTTACAATTTTTACGATTATATATATATATATATATATATATATATATATATATATATATATATATATATATATATATATATATATATATAACAAGGATTTTCTACAGCTGACGCTGTCTTCCTTCTCTCAGCCTTTGATTCCATCCGTTTCTATCTTCCCAGTCTCCATCTGTTAGACCCCTGTCCTCCATAGCCTCGTCCACATCGGCTCTCCACGATCGTCTGGGTCTTCCCCTTTTTCTTCTCCCTATAAGGCTCCACTCCCTTATTTTCTTTATCCATCTATTATCTTCACTTCGTCTTATGTATCCATACCATTTTAATCGTTTTTCTTCAATGGTATTTATTGCGTTCTCTTTGATGTTCATTCTGCTTCTTATTTCTTCATTGGTTATTTATTCTCCCCATACGTGTCACTCTACAACATCTTCTCCAATACTCCATCTCTACCGCGTTAATTTTAGATTTATTTCTTTTGTTGATCGTCCATGTTTCTGACCCTTATGTCATTATGCTTTGAATTATTGATTTGTATATGCGTGTTTTGTTTCTCTTTGTAAAGTGCTTGTCCCACAGGATCGAATTTAATTGTCTTATGCATGTTCGCGCTTGTCCTAATCTAGCTTTAATCTCTTTTTCTGATGTTGCGTTTTTTGAAATGATGGTTCCTAGATCTATCGGTTCCTTTGATTATTGTTTCGTTATCTACTTCTAGATTCTCCACGTTTCCCTCCTTTGTTGTTAGATATTCCGTTTTATCAAAGTTTATGGCTAATCCTGCTTTAGTGTATTCTTCTTTCAGTTTTCTTACCATATAACTGAGGTCTTCCTCATCTTGCGCTATGATTACTTGGTCGTCTGCGAAACTTAGAGTATATAAGTAATCTCATATTGGGACTCCCATATCATTACATTTTTGCTTCCATTTTTTTAATGTTTGTTCGAGGTATATTTTGAATAGTGTTGGGGATGTAGAGCATCCTTGTAATAGGCCTTTTGATGTTTGGAGTCTCTTCCCTAATTTATGTCCTATTTTTATCTTCACTGTGTTGTTTTTGTAGGGAGCTTTTACTGCGGATATTAGCTCTTTGTCAATGCCTATTTCTTTCATTGCGTTCCATAATCTTTGTCTTGGTACTGAGTCATAGGCCTTTCTTATGTCTATGAAGGCTAGATGAACTTCTCTATTCTTTGCCAGTTTTTTTCCATTGTTTGTTTTGTAGTGTATATGTGGTCTATATATGATTTTCCGGCCGTAAAGCCTGCTTGGTCTTCTCCAATTTTTTCTTTTATATTTTCCTCCATGATATTTTCAATAATTTTTCCATACAAACGTCCCATACTCGATATTATGCTTAGGCCTCTATAGTTTGTGCATTTTCTGCGATCTCCCTTTTTAAATATGGATACTATATAAGCTTTTGACCATTCCTCTGGTATTTTTCCTCCATTTATCGCTCTGTAGAATATGTTTCTCAGCATTCGATGTAATTTATTAGATCTATGTACTTAATCATTTCATTTACCACACCCCCAGGCCCTGCAGATTTATTATTTTTGAGTGTTTTTATTGCCTTCTTTACTTCTTTATAGCTTAGTTCTATCTCTTTTATTTCCTTATTCTGTTCTTCTTCAGGGTTCTTTTCTTGGAATTCTTGTCTATCTTCTGTTAGCAGCCTCTTATAATATTCTTCCCACTCGCTTTCTGGGATGTACTCTACATACGTCTTCTCTCTATTGTTAGTCCTTAATGCTTTAATTATTCTCCATGACTCTGTACTTCTAGTTCCTCCTATATACTGTTCTACATGTTCGCACGATTTTTCCCATCTCTCGTTCTTTTCTTTGTTTATCATCCTCCTCGTTTCTGCATTTTTCTCTTTATATTTCTGTAGATCTTCTTCTGATTTTCTATTCAGCCATTTTTCGTATAGTCTTTTTTTCTCCTTTATAGATTCTTTGATTTTTTCACAGATTCTAATTTTATGTTTCTCATTCTCGTTGTCTTCTTTACCTAATGCTTCTAGGGACGCCTGTTTGATGCATTCTTTTATGTGGTCATACATCTGTTGGAGGTTGTCGTAGTTAAATTCATTTAATTTTTGATCTAATCGTCGTCTATATAGGTCTCTTATCGTTTCGTCTTGCAGTAAGTGTATTTTGTATTTTATTTCTCTGTCTGCTTTTTCTTTTATCTCATTAGTATTTCTGTTTTCTTTATCTATTGTTTCTTTTTGCTTTATTGTCTTGTACCACGGTACTTTTATATTTGCTATTAATAGTCTTTGGTCTGTTCCACATTCTGCCCCTATCTTTACTCTTACATATTTTATTTTGATAGTGGACGATTTTGTAAAGATACAAATAAACAGTAAACGTTTTAATTCTCGTTTCGTATGAAAAATGCTTTTATTCTCTTTTTTTACATTTTTGATCATGTTTGTGTCCTGTAGAGTATTTTTTAAATACTGTATCTTCGATTGTAGCAGATACTGATAAAAAAACTACATCTTGAATCTATATACGCTGTATATTGGGTAGACCATAAAACCATAATAACATTTAAACAATATTTTTTAACAGAAATGTTATTATCGCCTATGGATAGAAAATTATTTATGTTATTATTTTCTCCAGTGAACCATTATTTTTAAAACGCTGAACTTTAAAGGTGCTAGTTTTTTGCAGCATTAGGTGTTTTTTTTTTAAATGAAAAAGGTAGAATTGTTTCAATTTGTTACACTGTAAAATAACAAACTTTTGATATTAACCACGGCAACACTGCAACCGTCCAGACCATTGTCAAAATCTGAGTGAACTGTTTCAGACGTATCTATTTACCACAACCATTAGCGTACACGCTGAAAAACTATAAATCTTCATCGTCTATTTTCTCCTGAATTATACAGAAGTAGTACATTTACCATTATTTTTGTGCAGTTCTCCTAGCATAAGGATTTACCGGTTTAAACATGTTAAATGATTTTCATAACACACTGTACAAACGCTTTTAATGCGAGAATAGCCGACCCGATCTTCGTTAGTTTTTTTCATCTATTTTAGCTTCTTATTTTATTGACTTCATAGGTACATGGATAAGATGTGAATTAATAACAATTCTTACCTTTTTTGGGAAACAGCTGGAAAGCCAGCGGCTTAAGCAAGCTAATTTCGATTCGCATATTTTCTAAAGTAGTTTTCGCCTCGCGCAGCCTCTGCGTGAAAGGATTGGCCCTCGCTCGTTCGCAATTGAGATAGTGTCTTAATATGTCTTTCGACAGTTCCGAAGACGCCTGAGTCTCGATAAATTTTTCCGGAGCCATGCAAAAGTCTCCGAGAGCCACGCTTGAAGCTAGAATGAAAGTTTTCTTTAAATGTCGGAAAACGCTGAAAATAGCGTTATCTTTACTTACCCAAGTAAACACTAGCCATCAAATAAGAAGCTATCACTGCTAAAAGTCCACAAACTGAAAACGCTATGAGGGCGCATCTGTTGTGCCTGGCCACTCCGACTAATAATACAACGCACAAAATTAGTAAAACACTGAGGACCGTCATTGTAAAAGGCCATCGAAACGTTTCCATCTTTTCGCCCATTTGAATTTTCGGAATTAGGTCGAAGGAATTCAAAGGATTCCTATAAAAAAAAATACAGTAATTATCGAAAATATTCGGGTAATTACTTGAAATTTATAGTAAAATCAAATATTTTATTAGATAACAAAAAGACTCTTCATTTTTGAACATAGTAGTAAATAATAATAGCGAATTCATGCTTGATCATTGTACAGGGTGAGTCAACGATAGCGTAAAGTTCATTATCTCGTTTGTTTCGGGAATGACGAAAAAATGTTAAATACAATAGTTTTAGGGAATGTTAAGGTGCACAGTTTTAAGTGATTTTTGAGTATACAGGGTAGTTCAAAAAAGTGTGGCCGACATATCATATGTTTTTTTTTTTAAATGGAATATCCTATTTTCTAATTTATTTTTAAATTCTGCGTAAAATTTTATAACTTTTTTACTAATAATGTTATATACCTAAACCTAGTAGTTTTCCTAATATTTCAATTTTTAAAAAAAAATATTAGTTTTCAGTATTGTAAAAAATTGCCAGTAGCCCCATCGTTTCTGAAGGTGGAATACTCATAATTGGTACGAGCGTTCTATAGAGATGAAAAAAAGTTATATGCAAAGAAATTTTAGTTAGATACTATAGGGTGTTCAAAATAAATTTATGCATTTCGACTATTTTCAATTAAAAAATCTCAAATTTTTTAAATGGCACACCCTGTATATTATTATTTT
Source organism: Pachyrhynchus sulphureomaculatus (assembly GCA_019049505.1). Classification (NCBI taxonomy): domain Eukaryota; kingdom Metazoa; phylum Arthropoda; class Insecta; order Coleoptera; family Curculionidae; genus Pachyrhynchus; species Pachyrhynchus sulphureomaculatus. Next base: position 169,204,829 of record CM032455.1, on the reverse strand, counting down.
TTTCTGATAGATTTTACAAAACCCTCCAACTTTTATTAAGTATGTCATATAACTAGTTCTAATAGTTTTCGATTTATTTTGAATTTTTCAATTTTTACCCTTGTTTTTAATACACTTACGCTATTGTGAAAACATAAACAAATAGTTAATAATAATTTTAATATAGTTTAACTTATCTAATGATTAATTATTTGACGTAATATATATATATATATATATATATATATATATATATATATATATATATATATATATATATATATATATATATTATATATATATATATATATATATATATATATATATATATATATATATATATATATATATATATATATATATATATATTTTATTTTTTTTTTTTTCGTTTCGTTCGTTTTCGTAAACATAGATCAACAGGAGATTTTCTGACTTATGTAACACATTTTTAGAACAACGCAATTCAACACTTTGGAGAATCTCGAGCGGTTGCTCTTGACATATCCAAGGCATTCGACCGTGTTTGGCACGATGGACTGTTGGCTAAGTTACGCTCTTATGGTATATCTGAAAGGTTCTGTTTGTGGTTCTCATGTTTCCTCAGAGAGCGTTCTTTACGAGTGGCGGTAGACGGATTTCTTTCTAACACCCTCACTATCAACGCCGGTGTGCCCCAGGGCTCCATACTGTCTCCTACTCTCTTTCTCATTTACATTAACGATCTGCTGGAAAAGACCGGGAATCCAATCTATAGCTTTGCAGATGACAGTACGCTTGTCTCTTCATTCACCTTGAATGCTCGGACATCGGCTGCTCAGGCGAATATCCGCAGGCAGCAGGAGGTCGTTCAATTTAACTAAAGACCTGGAAGAAATTCTATCTTGGGGTGACAGTAACCAAGTGGAATTTAACGCTACAAAAACCCAAGCGGCAGTTTTTTTCTAAAAAAGTTAACGTTGCTGAACCCGACATAGTTATGTCGGGGCACTCCATTCCCCTAGCATCATCGCTCAATTTGTTGGGCGTTAGTTTGAGAGCCAATATGTCTTGGCATGAACATGTTGCAGGCATAGCAAGAAGAGCTTCTCAAAAGTTGGGAATATTATTTAGAACCAGAAAGTTTTACACCCCACAGCAACTGTTAATTCTTTACAAAGCCCAAATTCGACCAACTATGGAATACTGCTCTCACGTTTGGGGCTCCGCTCCCAAACATACACTGCATTTGTTGGATTCTGTTCAGAGAAGAGCGGTCCGTCTGATTGGGGACCCGGAATTGACCGGCGGCCTTGATTCGCTGGAACATCGAAGAACGGTTGACGACTTGAGTCTGTTCTACAAGTATTTTCATGGAAAGTGTTCGAAGGATGTAGCCCGCTTAATTCCTCCCAAAGCGGTGGATGTTAGAAATACACGTCGCGCTGGTGCTTCGCATCCGTATGAGGTTCAGCTTGTTACTCCGCGTACAACGCTTTTCAAGCAATCTTTTATATGGAGAACGACATCCCTTTGGAATAATTTGCCCAGCGCTGTGTTTCCCATCGAGTACAATTTACAGCGATTCAAGAACAACGTGAATCGCTTTTTTCCGCACTCGTGCCGCTCCTGGAGCGCTTTAGGGACTTCCCTACAGCACGTGTGCTAGACCTATAAAAAAAAAGAAATATATATATATCAAGGATTTTCTACAGCTGAAGCTGTCTTCCTTCTCTCAGCCTTTGATTCCAACCGTCTCTATCTTCCCAGTCTCCATCTGTTAGACCCCTGTCCTCCATAGCCTCGTCCACATCGTCTCTCCACGATCGTCTGGGTCTTCCTCTTTTTCTTCGCCCTATAGGGCTCCACTCCGTTATTTTCTTTACCCACCTATTATCTTCGCTTCGTCTTATGTGTCCATACCATTTTAATCGTTTTTGTTTTAAGTGTTTATTGCGTTCTCTTTGATGTTCATTCTGATTCTTATTTCTTCATTTGTTATTCTCTCCATACGTGTCACTCTACAACATCTTCTCCAATACTCCATCTCTACTGCGTTCATTTTAGATTTGTTTCTTTTGTTGATCGTCCATGTTTCTGACCCGTATGTCATTATGCTTTGTATTATTGATTTGTATATACGTGTTTTGTTTCTCTTTGTAATGTGCTTGTTCCACAGGATCGAATTTAATTGTCTTATGCATGTCCGCGTTTGTCCTAATCTAGCTTTAATCTCTTCTTCTGATGTTGCGTTTTTTGAAATGATGGTTCCTAAATATTTAAATCTATCGGTTCCTTTGATTATTGTTTCGTTATCTACTTCTAGATTCTCCATGTTTCCCTCCTTTGTTGTTAGATATTCCGTTTTAACAAAGTTTATTGCTAATCCTGCTTTAGCGTATTCTTCTTTCAGTTTTCTTACCATATGCGAAACTTAGAGTATATAAGTAATCTTCTCGTATTGGGACTCCCATTCCACTACATTTTTGCTTCCATTTTTTTAATGTTTGTTCGAGATATATTTTGAATAGTGTTGGGGATGTAGAGCATCCTTGTAATAGGCCTTTTGATGTTTGGAGTCTCCTCCCTATTTTATGTCCTATTTTTATGTTCACTGTGTTGTTTTCGTAGAGAGCTTTTACTGCGTATATTAGTTCTTTGTCAATATCTATTTCTTTCATTGCGTTCCATAATCTTTGTCTTGGTACTGAGTCATAGGCCTTTCTTATATCTATGAAGGCTAGATGAACTTCTCTATTCTTTGCCAGTTTTTTTTCCATTGTTTGTTTTATCGTATGTATGTGGTCTATACATGATTTTTTGGCCTTAAAGCCTGCTTGGTCTTCTCCAATTTTTCCTTTTATATTTTCCTCCATGATATTTTTAATAATTTTTCCATACAAACGTCCCATACTCGATATTATGCTTAGGCATCTATAGTTTGTGCATTTTCTGCGGTCTCCCTTTTTAAATATAGATACTATATAAGCTTTTGACCATTCCTCTGGTATTTTTTCTCCATTTATCGCTCTGTGGAACATTTTTCTCACCATTCGATGTAATTTATTAGACCCGTACTTAATCATTTCATTTACCACACCCCCAGGCCCTGCAGATTTATTATTTTTGAGTGTTTTTATTGCCTTCTTTACTTCTTCATAGCTTAGTTCTATCTCTTTTATTTCCTTATTCTGTTCTTCTTCAGGGTTCTCTTCTTGGAATTCTTGTCTGTCTTCTGTTAGCAGCTTCTTATAATATTCTTCCCACTCGCTTTCTGAGATGTACTCTATGTACGTCTTCTCTCTATTGTTAGTCCTTAATGCTTTAATTATTCTCCATGATTCTGTACTTCTAGTTCCTCCTATATACTGTTCTACATGTTCGCACGATTTTTTCCATCTGTTGTTCTTTTCTTTGTTTATCATCCTCCTCGTTTCTGCATTTTTCTCTTTATATTTCTGTAGATCTTCTTCTGATTTTGTATTCAGCCATTTTTCGTATAGTCTTTTTTTTCTCCTTTATACATTCTTTGGTTTTTTTCACAGATTCTAATTTTATGTTTCTCATTCTCGTTGTCTTCTTTACCTAATGCTTCTAGGGACGCCTGTTTGATGCATTCTTTTATGTAGTCATACATCTGTTGGAGGTTGTCGTAGTTAAATTCATTTAATTTTTGATCTAATCGTCGTCTATATAGGTCTCTTATCGTTTCGTCTTGCAGTAAGTGTATTTTGTATTTTACTTCTTTGTCTGCTTTTTCTGTTATCTCATTAGTATTTCTGTTTTCTTTATCTATTGTTTTTTTTTGCTCTACTATTTTGTACCACGGTACTTTTATATTTGCTATTAATAGTCTATGGTCTGTTCCACATTCTGCCCCTCTCTTTACTCTTACGTCTTTTATTTTGATAGTGGTATCGTTTTTAATTATAATGTAGTCTATTATTGATTTTAAATTTCGTGTTTCTTGCATCCAAGTATATTTGTGGATGTCTTTGTGTTTGTAGAATCCGTTTGTTATTTTGAGGCCGTTTAGTTCACACAGCTCTATTAGTCTCTCTTCGTTGTCGTTAGTAATGTCTTTTCGGAATGGTCCTACGGTATTGTTCTTTGTTTTCCTTCCTGTTCTCCCATTCAGATCTCCCATTATTATTAATTCTTGGTTTTTCTTTACTTTTTGTGTTTCTATTTCTAGTGTTTCCATGAAATTATCTTTTTCACTTATAGTAAAGTCTTCTGTTGGGCCGTATACTCCTAATATTACCATGTCTTTTCCTAGCATTGTTATATTTAGTTTTATGATTCTATCATTGATGGGTTCCCAAGATGTTATTTTTCTTTTTCCACTTCTTTTTTACTAATATTCCAACTCCGGCCTTTGTTCTTTCTTCCTTCTTTACTCCACTCCAACAATGCATCACTTCATCTATTTCTTCTATTCCACTTCCCTTTTTCTTCGTCTCGCTTATTACTAAAATGTCTATGTACACCTTCTTAAACACTTTTATGACTTCGATGTTCTTTGTCCTCCATCCCTGTACCGAGAGCAGCTATTCTGTTTCGGGATTTCTTCGTTTGGCTGAGTTTTAAGCTTGGGTTAACTATTCGCTTTGAAGTAGAATTGCCCCCCCCCCGTATCCGATGGGGCTCCCTTCTTCGAAGGTGTGGATTGCCACCCGGGGATTTTTGCTTATCTTGTGATTTTTCATTCTACTTTTCAAAAACAACTAGCATTTCCCAGTTTAGGTTTTACGTGTGTTAGGGTGCTAACTCCTAACGCCACAACCCTCCTCCTTTATCCGGTTTAGTCGTTTTACTATATTTTCCTTTACTTTTCTCAGCATAAAGAGCGTTATTGTCCTGCACGCATCCCGTATCCTATTTTCCATATCTACTGGTGTTGTAAGGGGATTCACATAAACACGATCTTTAATGTAGCCCCACAAAAAGAAGTCTAAAGGTGTTAAGTCACATGATCGAAGGGACCACTGTATGGGTAACGATCGTTTAAAAAGTCCCGAACTTCTCGGTGGTAATGAGCAGGAGCTCCGTCCTGTTGAATCCACATTTGTTCCCTTTCAATGCCCGTTAAGCGGTTCGCGGAAAAAATATGGACCAATAATTCGAAAATTTAATATTCCACACCATACATTAAGCAACCAATGGTTTTGGTTTTGAACTATTGAGAAAAGTAGCTTCATCAGAAAACATTATTTTGGATAAAAAATTTGGATCGGCCTCTATTGCTCCATTCAAGGTGGTACGAAAGTTTACTCGTCGTTCAAACTCACAGTCTTGGAGTTGTTGGTGTAGTTCCATATGAAAGGGATGATACTTGTATTTTCTCGTGGTGCGATTAGCCGTAGATTGGGATGTGTCAGATAAGTCAGCTAGTTGACGGCTGCCGACCTGGGGATTATCTTCAACATGAAGTAAAATCTCCATTTCTTTTTCCTCATTGGTAGCATTCTGGTTTACTACTTTCCGTTTCGTATAAGCAACGCTACTACTACCATCAAATCGTTCCATTAAGCACTGAAAAGATTTTCTGGACGGTATATGTCTATTAGGGTACTTCGCTCCATAAAGCCTTACTACCAAAAGACAATCTTTTCCCGCCTCGCCTAGTATATAAACCATATCAATTAATTCATTTTTAGGAAAATCCATAACTATTACCTTTATACGTCACTTACTACAACAAATTAAACTATTTTTACTTGCTTAATAGACATGTCAAAATTTGACAATGCGTACATTTTTGTTTTGTCTTGGCAACTATGATGTTATAGCGTAAGTGTATTAAAAACAAGGATAAAAATTCAAAAACTTAAAATAAATCGAAAACTATTAGAAATAGGTATATGACATACTTAATAAAAGTTGGAGGGTTTTGTAAAATCTATCAAAAAAAATAATAATATACAGGGTGTGCCATTTAAAAAATTTTAGATTTTTCAATTTAAAATAGTCGAAATGTATAAATTTATTTTGAACACCCTGTAGCATCTAACTCAAATTTCTTTACATATATCTTTTTTTTCATCCCTACAGAACACTCGTAACAATTATGAGTATTCCACCTTCAGAAACAATGGCGCTACTGGCAATTTTTTACAAAACTGAGAACTAGTATTTTTTTTAAAAAATTGAAATAGTAGAAAAACTACTAGTTTTAGGTATATAACATTATTAATAAAAAAGTTATAAAATTTTAAGCAGAATTTAAAAATTAATTAGAAAATAGGATGTCCCATTTAATAAAAACATATGTTATATCGGCCACACTTTTTTGAAGTACCCTGTATACTCAAAAATAATTTTAAACTGTGCACCCTAACATTCCCTAAAACTATTATATTTAACATTTTTTCATCATTCCCGAAACAAATGAAATAATGAACTTTATTCTATCGTTAACTCACCCTGTACACTTAACGAACCAAGGATAAACAACTAATTTTTCTTTACCATAAACTCTAATATAACACGTAGGCTGAAAAGTTTTTGATCTGACACATAGATGTTGCCCTATTAAAAAAATCTATATGATTTTTAGGAAGTACCAACCTTCAAACGATACGTGTCAAAATTTCATGACATTTCGACGATTAGTTTACAAGTTACAGTGGTTTTAGTGATGCTACTTTTGATATTTTCAAAACAATGGAAAAGATTGAATTTCGTATGGTGATTAAACACTGTTTTTTAATGGGAAAAAATACCGTTCAAACAAAGCAACGGCTTGTTAAGTGTTACGGGGACTCTGCTCCTGGAAAATCACTCATTATTTACTGGTATGCTGAATTTAAACGCGGTCGTACAGATGCAAATGATGCTGAACGGTCTGGACGCCCAAATGAGGTGGTTACACCGGAAAACAACAAAAAAAATCCACAAAATTGTTTTGGATGACTGTAAAGTAAAATTGCGTGAGATAGCCGACACCCTAAAGATATCAAAAGAACGTGTTGGTCATATTTTGCACGAACATTTGGGCATGAGAAAGCTTTGCTTGAAATGGGTACCGCGTTTGCTCACAGTGGACCAAAAACAACAACGTGTTGATGATTTTGAAGGGTCTTTGGACCTGTTTAAGCGCAATAAAAAGGATTTGTTCATGCGATATGTGACAAAGGATGAAACATGGATCCAACACTACACACCGGAATCAAAACGGCAGTTAGCTGATTGGACAGCAGCCGCTGAAAGCCGCCCGACGCGACCAAAGACAACAGTCGGCTAGGAAGGTTTTGGCCTCTGTATTTTGAGACGCGCATGGAATAATGTTCATCGACTATGCTGAGAAGAGAAAACCTATCCATACCGAATATTATATAGAGTTATTGGTCCGTTTGAAGGCAGAAATCGTCAAATGAATAAAAAAAAAGTGCTCTTTCATCAAGATAATGCACCGTGTCACAAGTCAATGGTTACGATGGCAAAATTGCGTGAATTGTTCGAATCGCTCTTGAAGGAGACTATATTGATGAATAAAGTATAATTTTGCAAAAAAAAGGGTTTTAAGTAGCTAGACCAAAAAATTTGGTGTTAAATACACTTTTAGTAATTCTCGGGAACAGATCGTTTTGGCTCGATGGTATAGTTCCGGCGTACCGTGCCCATAGTGTCGGATTTGATCCTCGGTAGGTCAGTACACTTTTAGTCAAACCATATTTGGCTAGTACACATTCTAAATCATGCTGTTTGCCAGCAGACATTGGCAAACTCCGAAAAACAGTCACGCTGTAAAAAAGACCGTTGGTTGTGGGTGGGAGGCCGTTCGGACTTTAAAAGGCTAACGATAAAGACACTGCCCCAACGGGAGAGGTGGATACCTCAAAACGTCTTCGAGGATCGAGTGCCAACCTCGACAAAAAATCAGCCGAACACGCTGTTAGTGGGGACTACAAAAGACTGACGATGAAGGCACCATCCCTCCGTATGAGAGCCAACTCCGACAAAAAAAAATACCGACGGCATGTCGGTGACGCGCGGTCACTTCAGTCGAAAAGCGGACGAAGTATATGGAGCCCTCTCATGAATGAGATGGTCAAAACGCCGTCAATAACAAATATCCTTCGCCACAATGTCACGGAGACGTTCATACAGTTATTAAAGGTTTAGGCGCCTTTAGAGGTCCGTGACTATCGGAAAGTTAAAAGAACAAGTTCGTAAAACAGCGGGCTGAGAAAGTACCATCTCCGAATTATGTGGTACGGATCTTACGGTAAATTCTAGGTCCCTTTTGGTTGAAATTACCGAGACGTTAATTGGGATTGGTAAAAAGGATTTCTCTAGTCTGTTTGCTTGGGTATAAGCCTTCCCACCCATACTACTACTACTATTAATACTCAAGAACAAAAATTAACAATCGGCTACACCGTAACTAACACAGGTGTCCACTCTTTATAAATAGACTTCACGACTCTAAAGTCGTATGTAGACAACGACTAAAGCTTAATGATCACAGAAATAAAATTTTAATATTCAGGCAATAGAGAGATTTTGTATCACTTATTTTGGTAGGCCCATGTCTTTATCTTTATTTGAAGCACATGCCCACCACCAAATGATCTCAAAGAACGTCGAAATAGAAAGATAATCAATGTTAACTCAGAAGAAATACCAGAGATCTCTAAAACTCTTATTCAATAAATGTCTAGAAGAGAAGATACCAGAAAATTGGAACATAGCCTCAACAATTTTACTTTTAAAAAAAAAAGGTGATAAGACTAAGTTAGACAATTACCGCCCAGTATCCTTACTTTCACAAATATACACATTATTTACTAAAATAATAATTAATAGATTGGAAAACAAACTGGAATTAAACCAATCGGTAGAACAGGTTGGCTTCAGTAAAAGTTCTAGTACTTGTGAGCATCTTTTAACTATCAAAACTTTAATAGAGAAAGAAACAGAATATTATGTGAAGTTGTACCTGATATTTATAGATTATTAAAAGGCTTTGGAGCAATGGAACGCCAGATGCTCAATATAAAATTAAAAGACAGAATCAGAAACGAAAGTATAAGACAAAATACCAAAGTGATAGAGGTAAGAGAACAGGTCGCAGGTTTAAAATGAAGATGGGCAGGTCATACCATGAGATAACAAGATGAAATATGGAATACAAGAATACAAGAATGGAGTCCATAGGACGAAGATCCACAGGAAGGCCCCAAACGAGATGGGAAGATGACCTGAAAAGAATGTGGCTGGTTTAGGATGGATCAGAAAAACGCAGAATCGAGAGGGATGGAAAAAGGAAGGGGAGGCCTACGTCCGACACTGGATGAAAGAAGGCTTATTAGACAGATAGATAGATTCTTATCGCTATTATGGTGGGGCCTGCTTTTTTCCACTTAAGTGTACAAACCACTAAGAAAATACAGTAAAATTCAAATGATAATCTTTTATTATAAACAACACTGACAACAGTTAAGTAGTGTTCAGATTTTTGCAATCTTTGGCACAATGGCATTACAGTCTGTGTAGTGAAATTATATTTATTGCACATTCGTATTACCTTGGAAATATTGAAGGAAAAGACAGAAACCTGCTAGACACAGCTTTAATTTAAAAACTTGTGTTGACCCATCGAATACTAATAACCGGCGTCCTTAACCATAAAATGTTTATAGAAGATGAATACTAACCTAACCTTGTAATTGCTTCGCGTTAATACTGCGCATGCTTAAGATAAAGATAAAGACAAAGGCATGTGAAAAATAAGCATTGCAAAATCTCTCTGTTAACTTAAATAATTCTTTACGTACCTTATTTCAGTTGCGGCATTTGCTGCCATCGTATTGTTAGCAACCAGTCTTTTTAAATGTATCTCAGCCGCTTTAAGGACTGTGAGGTTACTGACAGGCGGTTCATCAAAAACTGACCAAAAAAAAAAAAATAAATCAATACATCACATAGAGAGAATTAATAATATTCCAGACAACCTGACCGCAAAGTTACTTTTCACCTTCACGTCCCGCGAAAGAGCAGTACTTTCCGATATTGTTTCTATTCATAGCTTACCTTATAGCGGTAAAATCAGCTCCGGCTTGCACTCGAAGCTGCCTCTCGATGGCCTCGGTTTGATTCCGAATTTTTTCCGACCAAACTGTCGATTTGTCGAGCTTGATTCAAGGTTTGAACGATGCCGTTGTGTAGATCGTCATTTCCGTATAGACCAAGTCCAACCTTAAAAGTAAAAAATGAACAGTGTCAAAGAAATATTCATATCTATAACCTACATTCCCATTTACTAACATTGTGCCAACTTAAAATGTCTCTAATGATAGATGGCGTCACTTTTTTGACCAGTCAAAGTGCATAATTTAAGTCAGTCTTAAGAAGGGTAGTTTTGTTTAAGTACGCTTCCCGCGAAAAAATCAAATATACTAAACAAAAGTTCAGGGGTTTATAATGCGGGACTTGTGACATTAATTTTTGAGTCATAATGTAGTTAATTAATTGAAAATTAATTAATCGCTTTAACCTTTCGGAACCGTCATTAAACTGTAGGCCTCCTTTGTCTGTGGAAACTCAAAAAGGCACCAACCACAAGCAAAGACGAGATGGTCGTCTACAACCGTATCGGATATAACCCTTCAAGAAGAATGTAATTAAAATTACGTCCTAATCTTCTGCTTCATCTTCTTCTTATAAGACAAGGTCTTGGTTTGTTGTGACGTAGATGTCCAGCTTTCGTACCATCTTTTTGGTGGTCGACCGGAAGGTCTTCTTGTTTCTGGTTTTTCATCTTTTGCCCATCTTGGCCAGCTATTAGCTGGCATCCTACTTACGCGATTTCTCCAATATCGACGTCTTGACGATGTCTTGAATCTTGAGTTCTTCTCGTATAGTTCTGCTTGCTACCTGATCTCTGAGGACTATTTCTTTCATAATGCGCAGTGTTTTCATTTCTGTAGCTCCCATGAGGCTTTTTGTTTTAGATGTTTCTGCTCTTGTTTCTGCTGTATATGTCAGAACCGGGCTTACCACGATTCTATATATTTTTTGTAGACATAAATATATTTCCATATTAAGTCCCTCAAACAACCCAATATTCTCGATGCTTTAGTTGCCTGACTGAGTACTTCTTGATACAGATTTTTGGAGATCGACAGCTGTACTTCTACTGTTTTGTTGTAGACGGCTAATTTACATCTAATAGGGTCTTTAGTTATAATCATCGATTCTCTTTTTTTCACTGATATTCTCATATTGTAAGTTTCTGCCGTGGGCTCGAAACGATGTATTAGTTGCTGTAAGCCATCTTCATTTTCTGCTGTTAATACTGCATCATCAGCAAAACACAATATTTTTAGAGTTTTTCGTCTCATTTCGTATCCACTATTGACCTCACTGACACTATTTAATATTTTGTCCGTTATTAAATTAAAAAGTGTTGGACTTATGCTACCGCCTTGTCGAATTCCAGATGATATTGGTACTTCTTCAGTTAGTTCTTGCTGTGTCTTTATACGTGTCCTATTGTTTTTATTATTTATTAAGCTGTTCTATCACCCTATCCCCCATCGAATTGCTGTGGGACCATTTGGACAGGTGTGTTCGAAAACTCAATCCAACATCAGAAAACCACTTGTGGGTACTTTTACAAGCAGAATGGGTTAAAATAACCGAAGAAACTACTGGACAAAATGCCGAAACTCTGTAAAGCGGTAATTAGAAACAAAGGCGGTCACATAGATGAGAAAAATCCTGGAAAATCATGAATATTTTTCTGATTTTCTAGACTGTAAGCTAGAATCAATCAACGTACGAAACACGAATTGCGCAAGTTCAACTTGCACTTGACCGGTTATTTTTTTAGATTAACTGAGCACAGAAATAGAGGTTTATTGAATTCTAATGATTTTTCAATTAATTGTCGGATTGTAAATATAGCAAAAATCCTTGGTGTTCCTCACTTATTTTGATCTTTTTTGTTATTTTTGCAGTCATGATCTTGGTTAGTAATTTACTAGTGCTATTTAGCAGGGTAATGGTTCTATAACATCCTAACCAAGTTTCTAAACCACTTACTAAATATTGTCACCTATAAAAAAATATATAGATTAGGGCTTTTAAAATATTCATGTTATACATAATAAATTGCATCGTATGAAAACGAGGCACAATTTTTAAGCAGGTGAAGAATCAAAGTATATTTGAATCGGATAGTGTGTAGGTCTTATAACCTAGTGAATAAATGCACTAGATTCAACTTTTTAAGAATAAGATAAGATCTTATTTTGTTCTTTTTCACACTTTTTTTAAGGCGATTTATTATTATTATTATTATTTTTAATTTTAAATTTTATTTTGTTCGTTATTATAGAATGAAATAAATAAACAAAATTTATACTTACTGCTGCGCAGCAGAGGACTGAAGTTATGGCTAAAGTAACTTTGAGCGCCGATATCGATCTGGCGTGCCGTGGCTTTCGATCGCAGCATCTTGTGAGGAGGTAGAGTAACAGAATGAACAGCGTAAATATTAGCCATGCTGCTGGCGCGGAAGCTAGGATGCCTAAACTCTGAAAAAAAAAGATCTTTACGTATTTACGTATAGTTGACAAAAATAATAAATCAAATTCAAACACTATAAAAATATATACCTTCTTATATACCAGTATAAACATTTTTGTTTCCGTGGAGAACAACTTTTCAATGGACATAGATCAGAAAACTTACAGCTAAACAGAGAGATGAGATAGGACTAGAAGTAACAAAAAGAGAAGTTATTCATGCTATACAACTACCACCGGGAAGTTCGGGAATTTTTAAACGATCGTTATCCACAAAAATGGATCGGTAGGGATGGATGCCTCTACAACATCAGTAAGTATGGAAAATAGGATACGGAATGCGTGCAGGACCACAATGCTAAGGAAAGTGATGGGAAATATCGTAAAATGACTAAACATGTGTATTCAAGTAGACGGGCATATTTTTGAACATTTATTACGTCATAATAACACAGCCCCACAAAAAAAAAAGTGGGGTATACTTTTGATGCGATATATCAGATCCGTAGTATTTTTGCCCGCTGATCACGAATCTGACGTCAGAATATCGCCATCACTTCTCAATTTTTTTCTAACCTCAAAAAATAGGTAAAAATTAGTAAAAATTAAGAAAAATATACTCCTAAAAAATTGATTCAAGCTTTTTCATGAATCCAAAGATGTATTAATATGTATTCGGACACGCTAAGCTAATATTCATCGGTTGGATTGAGCCATACAGTTCTGTTTTCTTTCTAACCTCAATATATCAGACAGATATAGTGCTTCTCGAATGCAAAAACGAATTCAAATTAAAATTCAACCGATCCTTACCAAATTTGGTACACGGGGATTTTTTGGGTCGCTGATCACGAATCTGAGGTTGGATTTGCAAAATTCAAGATGGCAGATGTTTTCGCGCCATTTTGAACGGCGAGAAAATTCCTCGGTCGATTTTTATTCTTCTACCTGCATCCAGGGCACCTCCACGTGATGACGGTGGGCAACGGTGTTACTCCACTAGCCGGCAGAGTCCCTGGATAACGGCTTAGATGCCGTCATGGCAGGTAGAAGAAAGAGAATTGCGATGCAGGGACTCGGAAACCCAGTATCGGCGGTTGGTCAGGGTGGGAAAGCGGGCCCGCAGCCGTCGTCATCCAGCGACCGTAGCTCTTCATGTGTGGGTGACGGTCTCACGGTACAAGGACTTTTCATAAGTGCGATAAAAACAGTGATTCATTTTGTTACATTTGCTGTCAACACGTATTGAGTAAAATGGGGTCAACGATAACGGATAAGATTAAAACCTTATATAAGGATTGTTTTAACATTGAAATACAGCACCAGGATACAGATTGGGTTCCCCACATCATTTGCAGTTCTTGCAAAATAATGTTGTACATCAATAAGAAGGCGATTAAATATTCCAGACCAGCAATATGGAATAGACCATACAGTGAAAATGATTGCTACTTTTGTATGAATGTTGTATCTAGGCATAACCGAAAAAATAAAAGCACTATTACTTATAACGATGTTTCGACAGTAACAAGACCAACTAAACTAATTCCGCCTCCTGAACCACTTGATGCTGATGTTATGGAAACAAATGATTTCACCTTATCAGTTCATGCCGAAAACATTGAGACTGTCGAAAAAGATTCAAACACTGTTACTAATGAATGTTCTAGTGACAACCTATCATATACTAGTGACACAGATAAAGAATTTCTACCATACAACCGTAAACCAGAACCAATACTCGTATCACAGTCAGAACTTAGTGATCTAGTCAGAGATTTAGGCTTATCCAAAGATGGTTCAGAGCATCTTGCTTCCTTTTTAAAGAAAAGGCATTTACTTAAGCCAGAAGCTACGATTTCTTATTATAGAAACAGAGATGAAGAATTTCGAAAATATTTCACAATGGACGAGGAATTGTCACTTTCATATTGTACCGATGTAAAAGGTCTAATGGATGAATTTAAAAATAACTCATACGATCCTGAAGAATGGAGACTGTTCATTGATTCTTCTAAACGGAGCATTAAGGCAGTTTTGCTGCATAATACCAACGTTTACGCTCCCATTCCGATTGCTCATTCCACAGTTATGGAAGAGCAATATGAAAAAATGAAGCAGCTTTTGATAAAAATAAAATATGCTGATCATAACTGGAAAATTTGTGGAGATCTGAAAATTGTAACAATATTGCTTGGCCAACAGTCAGGGTTTACACTTTATCTCTGTTATAAATGTCTGTGGAATAGCAGAGACAGGGAACGTCATTATAAGAAAAAAATTTGGCCAACAAGAGAATCGTTCACTCCTGGTGAAAATACTGTATTGTTTCCACCATTGATAGATTCAGGAAAAGTTCTTATTCCCCCGCTTCACATTAAGCTTGGACTTATGAAGCAATTAACGAGAGCATTAGATACAAACGGCCCATGTTTCAAATATTTGCATAAAAAATTTCCGAAATTTTCTGAAGCTAAAATTAAGGCAGGCGTATTTGACGGGCTACAAATAAGAAAATTGTTTCAAGATTCATTATTTGTTACTAAAATGAATAAAGTTGAAAAAGCTGCTTGGCTTAGTTTTAAAGAAGTCGCAACAAACTTTTTGGGAAATAATAAAAGTCCTAAGTACAAAGAAATAGTAGAGAAAATGGTAAAAAATTTTCAGACATTAGGTTGCTTAATGAATCTAAAATTACATTTCCTGGACTCCCACATCGATGATTTCCCAGATAATCTTGGTGACTACACTGAGGAGCAAGGGGAACGTTTTCACTAAGATCTGAAAATCATAGAAAATCGGTATCAAGGACGATGGGATGACCATATGCTAGCGGACTATTGCTGGTCGCTAAAAAGAGAAACAAGTCCTCAAAAGCGTTTGGGCAGAAAGCCTTTGAATAGGTCATTCGAGGAAAAAAGAACAAGATACAGCCAAAAAAAGGAAAGTTAGGCGCGGGTCTAACCTTCGCAATTCTAGGGCTTAAGGGTCTACTATTTGAGAGTATATGGTTTAAAAGTCCTGGTTTTGAGTTTATTGGGTCTCATTTTTAAAGTTACAGGGTTATTGAGGTCTATTTTTTGAGGTTACAGGGTGTGGGAGTCTAAGGTTTCAGGGTTTAGGGTTTAAGAGTATCAGGTTTGAGGATTCCCCAACTGTATACCAAATTTGGTAGGAATCGGTTGGTTTCCAAAAATTTTGTCCGCCATCTTGGATCCGCCATTTTGAATTTTGCAAATCCGACCTCAGATTCATGATCAGCAACCCAAAAAACCCCCGTGTACCAAATTTGGTAAGAATCGGTTGAATTTTAATTTGAATTCGTTTTTGCATTCGAGAAGTACTATATCTGTCTGATTTATTGAGGTTAGAAAGAAAACAGAACTGTATGGCTTAATCCAACCGATGAATATTAGCTTAGCGTGTCCGAATACATATTAATACATCTTTGGATTCATGAAAAAGCTTGAATCAATTTTTTAGGAGTATATTTTTCTTAATTTTTACTAATTTTTACCTATTTTTTGAGGTTAGAAAAAAATTGAGATGTGATGGCGATATTCTGACGTCAGATTCGTGATCAGCGGGCAAAAATACTACGGATCTGATATATCGCATAAAAAGTATACCCCACTTTTTTTTTTGTGAGGCTGTGTAATTCATCATTAGATAAGTTAACCTATATTAAAATTATTATTAACTATTTGTTTATGTTTTCACAATAGCGTAAGGGTATTAAAAACAAGGGTAAAAATTGAAAAATTCAAAATAAATCGAAAACTATTAGAAACAGGTATATGACATACTTAATAAAAGTTGGAGGGTTTTGTAAAATCTATCAGAAAAAATAATAATATACAGGGTGTGCCATTTAAAAAATTTGAGATTTTTCAGTTTAAAATAGTCGAAATGTATAAATTTATTTTGAACACCCTGTAGCATCAAACTCAAATTTCTTTACATAAATCTTTTTTTTCATCTCTATAAAACGCTTGTACCAATTATGAGTATTCCACCTTCAGAAACAATGGCGCTACTGGCAATTTTTTACAAAACTGAAAACTAGTATTTTAAAAAAAAAAATGAAATATTAAAAAAACTACTAGGTTTAGGTATATAACATTATTAATAAAAAAATTATAAAATTTTACGCAGAATTTAAAAATAAATTAGAAAATAGGATGTTCCATTTAAAAAAAAACATATGTTATATAGGCCACACTTTTTTGAAGTACCCTGTATACTTAAAAATAATTGTAAACTACGCACCTTAACATTCCCTGAGACTACTGTATTTAACATTTTTTCGTCATTCCCGAAACAAATGAGATAATGAACTTTACTCTATTGTTGACTCACCCTGTATATATTTATAAATGGTAACAACATTTACTTCAGCGAATCGGCCATTATTTGCTCAGAATCGTATATTACGACGCATTATTTTTGGAAAAGTTTTCCCATTAACCACGCTACTGATTTACATTGCCGTTTCACGTCCACAAGAGATTTATTATTCCATTCGTTCAAGACACCGCCTTTTTACCGCTTTTAGTTCCCTTTAAACTCTGTAGGTTTTGCATAAGATTGAGTAGATTTTTATTCAACGTTCTCCTACTTTATTAAATTTGAGTGCATTCGTGCAAATGTGCATGGAGTGTTCTGAGGATGGTTTAAAATAGAACAATTTTTCAGCTTTCTTTGACTTACTCTGAGGGGTTTACTCAATTGTAGCGTATTATTCATTACTCCCTAAGAAATCTACGAGGTGAGTCTTTTAAGTTTTGACAAACCACTAGATGACGCTATTGAGATGTGACATTACCATTGTTGTAAAATTTGACATTTGTTATTGTTAAAACAGTGGTAACCCAGAAATTCGCGGAGTAGTTTGTTTACAGTGAACGTTTTAAAAAAATTGTTTTGTAAACAGATGGAAATTTCACGTGAAAATTTTCGTTAGATGATTTTTTACGATTTTAGTAAAGGCCTAACTTAACAACAGTGCCTCGAATCGCTTCGGTCAACTTTTGGTAATGAATCACCATCAGAAAAAACTATTTACAAGTGGTTTGTAGAATTTCGTCATGGTCGTGTTTCAGTCAGTGATGAATTTCGTGAAAGTCGATCAAAATCGGTTATTGTTCCAAAAAACATCGATGCTGTGCGCGACATGACTGAAGAGGATCGGCACGTGACTTATCGTGAGGTAGAGACATCCTTAGGCAAATCGAAGGCTATGGTACAGGGTGAGTCAACGATAGAGTAAAATTCATTATCTCATTTGTTTCGGGAATGTTAAGGTGCGTAGTTTAAAATTATTTTTGAGTATATAGGGTACTTCAAAAAAGTGTGGCCGATATAACCATGTTTTTTTAAATGGAACATCCCATTTTCTATTTATTTTTAAATTCTGCGTAAAATTTTATAACTAAACCTAGTAGTTTTTCTAATATTTCAATTTTTTAAAAAAATACTAGTTTTCAGTTTTGTAAAAAATTGCCAGTAGCGCCATTGTTTCTGAAGGTAGAATACTCATAATTGGTACGAGCGTTCTATAGAGATGAAAAAAAGATATATGTAAAGAAATCTGAGTTAGACGCTACAGGGTGTTCAAAATAAATTTATACATTTCGACTATTCTAAATTAAAAATCTCAAATTTTTTTAAATGGCACACACTGTATATTATTATTTTTTCTGATAGATTTTGCAAAACCCTCCAACTTTTATTAAGTATGTCATATACCTATTTCCAATAGTTTTCGATTTATTTTGAATTTTTAAATTTTTACCCTTGTTTTATACACTTACGCTATAACATCTGGTTGCCAAGACAAAACAGAAATGTAGGAATTCTCAAATTTTGACATGTATATTAAGCAAGTAAAAATAGTTTAATTTGTTGTAGTAAGTGGTAATAATAAATAATAATAAAGGTAATAATTATGGATTTTCCTAAAAATGAATTAATTGATATGGTTTATATACTGGGCGAGGCGGGAAAAAATTGTCTTTTGGCAGTAAGGCTTTACGGAGCGAAGTACCCTAAAATGCTTAATGGAACGGTTTGATGGTAGAGGTAGCGTTCAGTATACGAAACGGAAAGTTGTAAACCAGAATGCTACCAATGAGGAAAAAGAAATGGAGATTTTACTTCATGTTGAAGATAATTCCCAGGTCAGCAGCCGTCAACTAGCTGACTTTTCTGACACATCCCAATCTGCGGCTAATCGCACCACGAGAAAATACAAGTATCATCTCTTTTATACGGAACTACACCAAGAACTTCAAGACCGTGATTTTGAACGACGAGTAAACTTTTGTACCACCATGAATGGAGCAATAGAGGCCGATTCAATTTTTTTATCCAAAATAATGTTTTCTGATGAAGCTACGTTTCGCAGTAATGGAGCAATTAACAGCCATAACATGCATTATTTTTCAACAGTTAATCCATTTTGGGTCCAGGAAGTTCAAAACCAAAACTATTGGTCGCTTAATGTATGGTGTAGAACAGGGATGCTCAAACTTGAACTGCTGGCGATCTACCTCAATATTGTTAGACTACGATCGATCGACTCTGAGAGGCTGCAAGTAAGTGTGATGCAGGATTGTCGTCTAGGTAGGGTGTATCGTGGCATAGATATTAGTTTGCCGCACAATATGCATTTTTTTAGTCAAGGTAAGTGTAGGTCTGCTCTAAAATGTCAATGAAAAAACTCATAATTATTCAAAATTGCGAGTTTATTGGTTCTTACAAAACAAATTATAATGTCTAAACTTAACTAAAGAGTGACTTTGGATATTGAAGCCTGGTACTGCATGTCCTCAGCATACTTTTCATAAGATGGTACGTAATTACCGAGTGCTAATCGCAAGCATGATGACATATGTTCGTCAGTTAGTCGATTGCGATATTTTGACTTAATTATCTTCATTTCAGAAAATGCAGACTCGCACAAGTAAGTTGACCCAAACCTTGCCGTCAGATGAAGGGCGATTTGCCTTAGATTCGGATATTTATCTTCAGATATAAAACACCAGAATTTTGTATCAGATGCTGTGGCTTTGAGATGTATAACTGATATAATCTGCACTAACTCATTTTCAACAGAACATGAGTCCATGTTAAACTGACTTCCTATTTCAGTAGCTAATTCCTCAATGTTTTTACACGAAAAAGGATAACTCATAAATGATGCGATATTTGCCAATTTACTGAAATCATAAAAACGTATTTCGAATTGGCCCAAATATTTGATAATTCTGCCTCATAAATATCATAATTCAACTGAGGAATCCTTGCTTTCAAAGACGGAAAATTTTTCAGATCCTTTTTTTTCAGTTGATCTATCATAAGTTGCAATTTACTTTTGAATGCGTTTATTGCGCTAATCATCTCAATAATAGTTTTTCCTTTACCTTGAAGCTCCAAATTAATGGTGTTTAAATGCATTGTGATGTCTGTCAAAAATGCCAAATCAGTCAGCCATTTTCCGTTTTTCAGCATCTGAGTGTCAACACCTCTTTCGTCCAGAAAAGCTGTTATTTCGGGCGATAATTCTTGAAACCTTTCTAGGAATTTTCTGCGACTCAACCACCTGACGTCCGTATTAAGAACTAAATCAGTGTGTTCAGCTGACTCACTATCTTCCAACTGCAATTTAAAGAGCCGTCGTTGCATGCTACGTGCACGGATAGAATTCACAATTTGTATTGCAATGCCCATAATCTCCTCCATGTTTAAGTTTTGAACACAAGACTTGTTGATGTATAATGCAATGGAAGGAGAAAAATGAAGAGAAATCATCATTAGCTCGACACAATGCCACAAAACCGTTTTCGTTTCCAGTCATTGCTGGTGCTCCATCGGTTGTAATGCACACTAGTTTATATATTGGTAGCTTGTAGTTTGTTACAAAATTGAAGAAAACGTCATATATATCTTCGCCACGGGTTTTTCCTTTCAGAGGAATCATTGTCAAAAACTCTTCCTTAGCCTACATGTCATTGAATACCATTCGAATAAAAATACACAGCTGGGCAGTGTCTGTCATATCGGTGGATTCGTCGAACTGTAAAGAAAAGTATGTACATTCCATGATATCATCTTTTTGTTTATCTGCCATGCCCTGACTCATGACTTCAACACGCCTTGTGACAGTCGGACGAGATAACTGAAGTTCTCTAATAGCAGACATAACCTCTGTTTTATTTTTAAAATCTCCAAATAAAGTCTCACCCGCTTCAATAAATGCTTCCTTCACAACCAATCCATCATCAAATGGTTTCTTGTGTTTCGCCAATATATGAGATATTTTAAATGACGCAATCGTTGCAGCTTTTGATTGTTTGGCTGGTCTTGTGAACATGGTTTGTTCTTTTTTCAAACAAGTTATCAAATCACGTACTTTCCGTTTTCTTAATTCACTCTGTGACGGAAAATCCTTTTCATAGTTTTTATGAACCGTTTTATGATGCCTCTCTAACTTCCCACGCTTAGGTATTGCAACTGACGCACGGCAAATGAGACAAATGCACTTATCCTTTACCATACAAAAGAAAAATTCTTCCTCCCAATCGTTAATAAAATGATAAGTTTTACTTTTCTTCGCCGCACTCATTTTGGACTATTTATTAATAAACTTTGTATCGATGTATCGCCTTCAAATTATAACTCAGACTGACTCCTATTCCTGCAGGCGCAACATTTATATCGGCGCGAACGAAGTCTCGAATGTTCCCGTCAAACACGCCGCCCGAAGTTTCTAGAAAAATCGACGGGAATCAAAAACGCGGCTTTTCTTTGACAAGTACCGCGCGTTCCTTTGATAAAGCCGCCTTTTGCCGCTAGCAGGGGGTTATTACGATAAAAGAAAATGATGAGGGGGTTATTCTGGCCTAATTGTAGATCGAATAAATTTTAGTAGTTTAATCATCACATTTTGTTTTAGTTACCTAAAACAAAATCTGTGAATAGTTCTATATCGGAATTTTTTTCTCGAGATCGACTCAAAAAGCACTCGCGATCGACCGTTTGAGCACCCTTGGTGTAGAATATTAAATTTTCGAATTATTGGTCCATATTTTTTCCGCGAATCGCTTAACGGGCCTAGATATCTAAATTTTATGCAAAACGAATTACCCCAGCTTATATATAGTAAAACGATTAAACATGTGTATTCAAGTAGACGGGCATATTTTTGAACATTTATTATGTCATAATAATTAATCATTAGGTAAGTTAAACTATATTAAAATTATTATTAACTATTTGTTTATGTTTTCACAGTAGCGTAAGTGTATTAAAAACAAGGGTAAAAATTGAAAAATTCAAAATAAATCGAAAACTATTAGAAATAGGTATATGACATACTTAATAAAAGTTAAAATGGTCGAAATGCATAAATTTATTTTGAACACCCTGTAGCATCTAACTCAAATTTCTTTACATATATCTTTTTTTTTCATCTCAATAGAATGCTCATATCAATTATGAGTATTCCACCTTCAAAGACAATGGCGCTACTGGCAATTTTTTATAAAACTGAAAACAAGTATTTTTTTTTTTTAATTAAATATTAAAGAAAACTACTAGGTTTAGGTATATAACATTATTAATAAAAAAGTTATAAAATTTTACGTGGAATTTAAAAATAAATTCGAAAATAGGATGTTCCATTTAAAAAAACATATGTTATATCGGCGACACTTTTTTGAAGTACCCTGTATACTCAAAAATAATTTTAAAGTGTGCACCTTAACATTCCCTAAAACTATTGTATTTAACATTTTTTCGTCATTCCCGAAACAAATGAGATAATGAACTTTATTTTATTGTTGACTCACCCCGTACAAGAGTATTATGAAAATGTGTAATCATCTAGGACTTTTATCGAGGCCTTAACTAGGTACAGAAGCAGAACATTCAGTGCACTATCCAAAGACTTTTACACGCCATTTCGTCAATATTTTCCTGCTTTGCATTTTACAACGTTCCATACTATTTTTAAATTATATTCTGTCACGCCAATGTCCCTGGTTACCTTTTTATATGGCGGAAGAAACAAAAGCTACAGGTCTTTTGTATTTCCTGGTTTTTCGATGCCGCGTCGTTCTCCGCATACTAATCAAAGGATCAAACAGCTCTACATCTTTTGACGGATGTAATTTCGACATTAACCACTAGATACGAAAAGTAAACAAAATAGTTCGTTTTTGAATGTCGCTACTTTCTTATCTGTAGCCTGTTCAATTAGAGACATAGTGACAGTTCTATAAGCCACTATTCAACAAATGAAGACAGAAAAAGGTCTGATCGGCCTAAAGCTAAGAACGTGCTGATCACTTTATTAAAGTGATGTTTAAATAAAATCAAAGTGTAACTGCTCCTCCAATTATCGCTGCTTTAAATCACGTTGAACCAGTCGCAACTATCACTGTTAGCAGGCGATTGCTGTCTGTAAACCTAAGGTGATGTGTACCTGCCAGGAAACCCAAGGCACAACATATTGTGAGAGCCTAAAACACATAGAAACTGAACAATAACCCAATGAAATAAAGGTCTTGGGATGAACGACGGGTTTCAGAAGTTGACACTACATCAGCTATTAAGCATGGAGGCGGTAGTGTCATGGATTACGGTTGTTTTGTTTACAGTAAGTCAATCAGTTCGGTGAGAATTAAATATAAACGGATATTTGAACATCCAGACCAAAAACGCGCAAAGAAAGACATTTAAAAATCGTGTCTGGAAAAGTTGCAGCGTAATCCGAAAGACTCTGGCGTTGTTGTGATGTAATAGTGTGTAGACGAGACGTGGATCCACTATGACCTCCAAAAACAAAACGGCAGTCAAAACAGTGGGTTGGCGAAAAAAGCGAAAAGAGTTTTATCGACGGGAAAAGTGATGGCAACTGTTGTTTCGGGATTCACAGGACATTATTATAATTGACTATTTGGAAAAGGGTAAAACAGTAACTGGCTCCTATGACGCAGAGTTACTGGAGCGTTTGCCTCATGAGTTCGAACATAAGCGACTAAGATTATCGGACAAAAAAGTGCTCCTTCACCAGGACAACGCGCCTGCTCACACATCGGCTATTGTAATGGCAAAAGTGAACGAGTTGGGGTTCAAAATAGTTCCCCACCAACCCTATTCCCCAGATTTGGCCTTGAGAGACTTGTTTTTGTTTCCGAACCTAAAAAATTCGCTTGGGGGAACCAATTTTCGTCTGTACCGTAAACAACTATTATGCATAGTTCGAAACAATTTTTTTATCTGAGGAAAAAAAAAAACTGGAATTTTGCTGCACCAAATGTACTGAAGTCAGTGGAGATTATGTTGAGAAATTAATTTTTGTTTTTGCAAAAAAAATGTTACTGAACTTGTTTTTTCCAAGACTTTTCCCTCCACCCTCGTATATATGTACATGTGTAAATGTAAGTGAGGAATTGGATAAATTAAGTTATGTGTCTTAAGAGGTTTTTTTTACCAAACATCTGACTCTTGGCAGACGGACAGACTCATCCTCTGTACTATAGACTGGGGTGCCCAAACGATATTTTTGTTATAGAGTTCGGATATTATTTGAATTTTTTAAATTACAGTAACTTTGGAGATGGTTTTCTCAAAACTTAAGTAATATCACTTGCACCCCTTTGCTTCTAACTCCCTCATATATATATATATATATATATATATATATATATATATATATATATATATATATATATATATATATATATATATGTATATATATATATATATGTATGTATATATATATATATATATATATATATATATATATATATATATATATATATATATATATAT
Organism: Pachyrhynchus sulphureomaculatus; assembly: GCA_019049505.1. NCBI lineage: Eukaryota > Metazoa > Arthropoda > Insecta > Coleoptera > Curculionidae > Pachyrhynchus > Pachyrhynchus sulphureomaculatus. The sequence continues at coordinate 169,180,500 of CM032455.1, read as the reverse complement.
ATATATATATATATATATGTATATATATATATATATATATATATATATATATATATATATATATATATATATATATATATATGTATGTATATATATATATATATATATATATATATATATATATATATATACATAAGTAGTTAGTGCGGAAATTTTCTTTTTTTGAATACTGCGTTCCTCTGGGCGGCCCTTGTTGAAAATACGCCCGCCAAAACACTTTGCCCTTCATGATGAAATGGTAAAAAGGGTACTTAGACTTACATAAATAAAACGAGAGAGATGACAAAATTAAAATCTTTTGTCTCTGTTGGTTGTTTCCAATATGTCGTTGTATTCTGATCTTAAGAAATAGTAGACAATGGCGAAAAATGTGACTCCAGAATAAGCATCTTGTAAGCAGCAGTTTTTCTCGACACCGAAAACCATTTTTTTAGATAAAAATTGTGATGGGAAAAGCGGCGCAAAGAGCAGGGAAATCCAGTTCTTAATTAACTTTTTGGCATATACCTAAATAAAAGCAATAACTCATAAAGGACTTGAGATACTCAGAACAAACTATAAAATTGCAAATTATTATAGCTTGAGAATGGTGATATCTACAACATATATATATATATATATATATATATATATATATATATATATATATATATATATATATATATATGGTTAGTGCGGAAATTTTCTTTTTTTGAACACTGTGTTTCTGTGGGCGGTCCTTGTTGAAAATACGCCCGCCAAAACACTTTGCCCTTCGTGATGAAATGGTAAAAAGGGTACTTAGATTTACATAAATAAAAAGAGGGAGATGTCAAAATTAAAATCTTTTGTCTCTGTTGGTTGTTTTCAATATGTCGTTGTATTCTGATCTTAAAAAGAAATAGTAGACAATGGCGAAAAATGTGACTCCAGAATAAACATCTTGGAGATACTCACAACAAACTATAAAATTGCAAATTATTTTAGCTTGAGAATGGTGATATCTACAACATATATATATATATATATATATATATATATATATATATATATATATATATATATATATATATATATATATATATACATATGGTTAGTGCGGAAATTTTCTCTTTTTGAACACTGTGTTTCTGTGGGCGGCCCTTGTTGAAAATACGCCCGCCAAAACACTTTGCCCTTCGTGATGAAATGGTAAAAAGGGTACTTAGACTTACATAAATAAAATGAGGGAGATGTCAAAATTAAAATCTTTTGTCTCTGTTGATTGTTTTCAATATGTCGTTGTATTCTGATCTTAAAAAGAAATAATAGACGATGGCGAAAAATGTGACTCCAGAATAAGCATCTTGTAAGCAGCAGTTTTTTTAATATCTCGACACCGAAAAAACCCTTTTTTTAGATAAAAATTGTGATAGAAAAAGCGGCGCAAAGAGCAGAGAAGTCCAGTTCTTAATTAACTTCTTGGCATACACCTAAATAAAAGCAATAACTCATAAGGGACTTGAGATACTCACAACAAACTATAAAATTGCAAATTATTTTAGCTTGAGAATGGTGATATCTACAACAAAGAAACAAAAATTGGTTAAAAACACCGAAATAGGGGGGAATTCTTTGAGCTACTCGCGAATGATACCGCACATATTTGTCACTATTATTAATTTTATAACTGCATTTTTTCATTCTTTACAGTTCCTTTTAAACATCTTTTTAGCCGTTCTTTACTGCACCCATTATGACATGACTTTTACGTAAAATAAATAGAGTTGTCGAAAAAGTATTGAGACTTTAAAGTCAAAATTTGGGCAATTTTTTTTTTATATATTTTGAAAGAACTTTATTAAACGAAATATGTGTCTTTTTTTCGATGAGCATCTGTCATTTTTCTAGCAATACCATAATTCTGTCACTGTAGAACTTCTGTGGTTTCTGTGCAAAAAATTGTGACAGGTGGTGTTCACCGGCCTCGTTTCAAACTAACTTAACGTTATTCAGGGAGCTCTACACAGACCGGAACAAATAGTAATCTAATGGTGCAAGGTCCGGATTACACAATGGATGCATTAAAATTTCCCGATCAAGCTCTTTCAATTCTTGCCAAGTAATCAAAAATGGATGAGGTTTGGCGTTGTCATGGTAAAAGACACTACTCAGTATATATCACCACTATACCAAACACTTTATTTTTGCACTCGATGCGCGTTTCGTTAACCATGTTAGTTGATAGTGTAGTGGTGATATCTACTGAGTAGTGTTTTGTGCCCAAGATTCCACATTCCTAACATAATGGTGAAAGACGACACGCTTTCCGTCGACTAGTTCCGGCCGATTTCTTTTATTGCTGCCTCCAATCTTGTCAATTGCGGACAGTAGAGTACAGTCAAGCTGCAGCAGTTTCTGATGCACGATTCCCTTCCAATCTCACCAAACACAACACCACCTTGTTTGGCGTCAATTCTGGCTTTGCCATCATTTGTGGAGCTTCATCCTTTTTTTGACAACGACCTTTTTCGCACATTACTGTCGTACCTGAACCCCTTATTATAGTCCCTGATCAACTACTTCAAAAATGGCTCGATTTACTTACATTTCTGTAGAGATTCGCAGATGGAAATTCGATCGTAATGTTTTAGCGGCAAATCACGTGGCACCCAAACATCGAGCCCCTTTTTCTAGCCTGCTTTCTCCGAATAGTTTAAAACTCCTTGATGATGGATGTTTAAATCCTTAGCCATGTCATACCTACTTACATCTGATCTTACTAAACTTTTTTCTGTCATTAAACGACCAGTGCGAGGAGCATCTTTGACATCGAAATTTCCAGAACGAAAGCGACTGAACCATCTTTTGGCTGTTGCTTCGGTAACATATCTTTGCCATAAACAGTACTTGTGCCTTTATCGAAATAAAATGGCAAAATGTAGCGAACTTTTGTAGAAATTTCACTCACCTTCAAGGCGCTCTAAATTAATTCTGAATAAACGAACAGCAGAACCTTTGGAGAAAAATGAAACGTGAGTTTTGGGACCCGAAATCAGGGACTGCAGATGTAGCACCGCTGTACACGGTTGAAATTTCGCAAACAAATTTGCAATATCCTGATCAGTCTCGGCTGTGTTAGCCTCCAAGACTATGTTACTGGGATAAGCACTAGTGTTACGACCACCCCTAACATTTCCCCAAAAATTTCTAGCATTAGTCAAAAGTGAGACTTCCACTTCCCGTATATGATGAGCATAATATTTCCCGAACTCTGCTTTGCATAAGGCTCTATATTTCGGGAAAGTCAGGTAATCGTAATTAGATTTAAAAGACACATATGTTTTATGGGCCTTCTTCTTCGGACAAGGTCCCTCAGAAAAAGACTGAACCACCTCGGGAAAAATTATGTTTTTAGGCGCTTTTTTGGTACAAATAAAGTAAGACAGGTATCCATAACAGACTGAAATCGCTCAGCTGCTATATTTACATTTACACCCGGAAAATGATCATCCCAGTTAACCGAAGTTAAATAGTCATTAATAGCAAAGTAATTAGTGCACTTAAAGTCATAGTAAAATTATTCAAATAACAAAGATCAAGATTAAATTAAACATCAAAACAGTAAGCTGTATGAAGCACAATGTTTAGCAAAATGTTATCGACGGCTGGAATCACAGAAATATTTGGAACATTTGAAAACAGTAAGTCTAGGGAAACATGTCTACTAATAGGAATGTCATTAAGTTGCAAAATGTTCAAATATGCATATACGAGGCTGGTTTGAAAAGTCCGTGCAAAAATAAAAACTACTTATGTGTTTGGGGTAAACCTTTTTTATTTTTCGACATAGTCTCCTTTTAGGCTTATACACTTCGTCCAACGATGTTCTAGTTTGTTGATTCCTTCCGAATAATAGGATTTCTCCAAGTCTGCAAAATATCCATTAGTGTCTGCAATTACCTCCTCGTTTGAATAAAATCTTTGTCCCGCCAGCCATTTCTTCAAATTGGGGAACAAATAGTAGTCCGAGGGAGCCAAGTCTGGAGAATAGGGGGGATGTGAAACGAGTTGGAATCCTATTTCCATTAATTTTTGCGACCACAACCGCTGAGGTGTGTGCTGGTGCGTTGTCGTGATGGAAAAGGACTTTCTTGTGGGCCAATCGCGGGCGTTTTTCTTGCAGCTCGGTTTTCAAACGGTCCAATAACGATGAATAATATTCACCTGTAATAGTTTTACCCTTTTCCAGATAGTCGATGAGGATTATCCCTTGCGAATCCCAAAAGACAGCCGCCATAACCTTTCCGGCCGAAGGAACGGTCATCGCCTTTTTTGGTGCAGATTCCCCCTTGGTAACCCATAGTTTAGATTGTTGTTTGGTCTCAGGAGTATAGTAATGTATCCATGTTTCATCCACAGTGACGAAACGACGCTTAAAGTCCTCCGGATTCTTCTGGAACAGCTGCAAATCATCCTTGCAACACTTCACACGATTGTTTTTGGTCAAGCGTGAGCAATCGCGGCACCCATCTTGCGGATAGCTTTCTCATGTCCAAATGTTTATGCAAAATATTATGTACCCGTTCAGTCGAGATGCCAACAGCACTAGCAATCTCACGCACCTTAACTCTTCTGTCATCCATCACCATATCATGGATTTGATCAATGATTTCTGGAGTCGTAACCTCCACAGGCCGTCCAGAACGTTCAGCGTCACTTGTGCCCATATGGCCTGTCCGAAAATTTTGAAACCACTTATAAACTGTTCTAATCGAAGGTGCAGAGTCACCATAATGTTTATCAAGCTTCTCTTTAGTCTCCTGAGGCGTTTTGCCTTTCATAAAGTAATGTTTAATCACCACACGAAATTCTTTTTCGTCCATTTCTTGAAAATCACTCGACTTCCTTGATTCACACGAATGCCAACACAAAGAAATAGACCAATATGGCTGAAACTTGGTGTGCGTTCATTCAAGAGATGCTACTAACTAAACATGACCTCGATACGCGCCGGTGGTGCCATCTCTCGGACTTTGCACGGACTTTTCAAACCAGCCTCGTATCTCAACCCGATTATGAGCACGCTAATCTTCTGGACAATCGACACAAATACCATCCTCATCAGCAGACCATCTGGCATGTGACAGATTAAAATCACCAAAGACAAGAATTAGGATAAAGCTCAGCAATATCCAGAATTGCCAGACAGTACTGGCATAGCCAACAGTTTTTGCACGTCTACTACTATTAAATATCAGCTTTCAACTCGTGCTAAGTATGGCCCGAAGCGATTTATATTACCTAAGATATGTCACGCTAAAGCTATGTAATGAGAAAAGGCTCAATATTTTTTCGACAACCCAATATAATTCCGTATACATACACTCCTGGTCAAAATTAACGTAACAATATATTAAATCATACAAATCTCTATAATGAATTAATTTTAATAATTTTTTATGAACATTGGTTACACTAATAAAAGTTAGAAACAACTTATTCAGATACTTTAAAAGTGAATTAGCTACCAAATTTCTGTAGAAGATTCGAATTAAAATTATTCTTAAGACCTAATAACAAAATCGTTGAAATTATATAATAATGAAAAAAATAAACTGGGACACTAGTAGTAAAATTAATGGTGAATCTGGGACACTAATAGCGTGTTTTGCCTCCTCTACTTCGGATGACAGCGTTTATGCGCCTAGGCATGCTTCTAATTAAATTTTGGATAAAATCTTGAGGAATTTGCTCCCATTCTGTGATAACTGCATTTTCAAGTTCCCTCAGGTTTCTAGGTGCAGGTATATGACGTTTCACATTTTCCTTAAGGTGATCCCATACATGTTCTATCGGATTCAGATCCGGGCGTTTTGATGGCCATTGCATAATCGGTATATCAACTTGATTAAGATAATCGAGTACCTCCCTAGCCACGTGAGGTCGAGCGTTGTCTTGCATAAACAGGAAATTGGGCCCCACGAAATGACTGAAAGGCATCACATGTTTTATTACAATATTCTCAAGATAGTAGTCAGCATTCATGGATCTCGTACGAACAGGAAATAAAACTGAGGCTCGCACTACCTCATGTTCAGTTAAATTCCTTGTTCGATTCATTTTTCTAATTCTTCGGGGTCAAAAATAAAACAGTCTACCACAAAAACGTATTACTTTGAAAAAGGGAACAATTTATAAGCTTACTTTTAAAGAAAATCTATCGCATTATTACAGAAAATTGTTTATCTTCTAAAAAATTCTTTAAAACTGCAAATCTAAACGAATTGCTTTGATTTCTGTCATGAACAACGAAACAAAATATGCATAGCCTACTATTCAAATACTCGATAAACTTTAAAACTGACATAAGAAAAAGATAAATGAATTTTCAGATTGTTGCGTTAATTTTGTCCAGGAGTTTATTTATTAATATTACAGCTAAGTAAGGCAAGTTTCACCCATCAATTTCAGGTAAAAGCGGTTTAGACAAAGCATAATAAATTATTTAACGCCTTTAATTAAGTATGCACCTATCTAAAAGTAGACATAAAAAATATATTATATCTAAACGATGATTAATAGTCATATTGTTTGTGCTAACAATAGAAAATTTCAGTAGCCCAATTATCTTTTTTTCAATAATACTCGTAAATATGATACCGCCTAATCCTGTCACTGACTGATAATAACGCTAAAACACAAACTTACAACGCGAAAAGAAATAGAGAGATTTTGCAACGCATATTTTGGCAGGCCACTGACTTTATCTTTATTTGAAGCATGCGCGAAAGTAAAGTGAAGAAAGGACTTATTTGAAGCGTGTGTCCACCCTATGGAGCTTGCGTGGTATTCCTTATTTAGGAACTTATAAGAGGGGTTACTTGAAGTTCGTTATTCTTATCGCTATTATGGTGGGGCCTGTTTTTTTTTCTAATTAGGTATACAGCAGGCATCAGCGAGTCGTGCGCCCCAAGTTTAAAGAAGATGAATACTAACCTAACCTTACTTTCAGTTTATTTTAGCAGCGTGAAAGTGCAATTCCTTCGCGTTTATACTGCGCATGCTTGAAGTAACAATAAGAATAAGGATATGTTAAAAATAAGCGTTGCAAAATCTCTCTAATAATTATAACGACTGTACTTGAAACGCCGCAAGACATTTATAAAAAAATATTGCATAAATTTTTCTAGGAATGCGAGTGAAAATTTTGCATCATCACCCAACTTAGAACAATACTGAAATTATAACAAAACGAAATTAGCAAGCTGAAACTCTTCCACATTCGTGACTAGCACTTAATTTTGAATGTTTCTTTCGTATAACCGTTTTTCGTCCAGTGTTCAAGGTTTACATCCGACAAGACAAGGTTTTGGGTGATGTTTTTGATTCTTGTATCCAAGTTGCTTGTTAACAACACCCTCTACAATGAAGAGTCTTATCTTTACTGATATTTCTCTGATTTTTGCATACCGCTGATTGCTACAATCTTCTGTTATTGTTTATTTCTCGTCAACCTTTGATTATCACGCCATTGCATTACCTTCATTTGCCTAACGATTTAGTACTCTACGAGGACTTTTTGCACATTAGAGTCTCCCCTAATTTGTTTTGCGCCAAAACAGCTATGTCGTCTGCCAGCCGAAGGATGGAGTGGCTATAATCGTAAACAAACATGATGGGATATTTTTGTTAGAATTGTTTTTCTCAAGTACTACGTAGTCAGTAAAAATATTATTACGTTTGATATATTTGTTTACTCTTATCTAAGGAACTAGTGAACTTATTTATAAGACTTAAAAATGTTATTCAATATTTTGTTGTCGATAATGTTTATATCTGCCCACATTTTTGAAAAATTAGACTTTATTTATGTCTGCAATTGATATTTTCGTTCTAAAGTTCGAACTCTGTATTTATTTATATATATATATATATATATATATATATATATATATATATATATATATAGATGTATATCATCATTATAATCATCATCATCATTAGCTCATTCCATCCATAGTTGAATGTAAGCTTTCCCTAGTTGTCTCCAATGAGCTCTGTTGTTTGCTTTTTGTATCCAATCATGTCCCTAATTTTTTATGTCATCCGTCCATCTTGTCTGTGGTCTACCTCTGCATCTCTTATGTTCTCTAGGCCTCCATTCAATTATACGACGTGTCCATCTGTTATCATTCATCCTTGCGATATGCCCCGTCCAATTCCACCCTAATATTCATATTCGTTGATTTATATCTCTCACTCTCTGAATAACGTTAAGTTAGTTTGAAACGACGCCGGTGAAAACCACCTGTCACAATTTTTTGCACGGACCACAGGAGTTCTACAGTGACAGAATTATGGTGCTGTGCTAGAAAAATGGCAGATGCTCATCGAACAAAATGACACATATTTCGTTTAATAAAGTCCTTTCAAAATATATAAAAAATTGCTCAAATTTTGACATTAAAGTCTCAATACTTTTTCGACAACTCTATTTATTTTACGTAAAAGTCATGTCATAATGGGTGCAGTAAAGAAAGTAAAAAAAAACTGTTTAAAAGGAACTGTAAATGAAGAGTGAAAAAAGTTCAAAAAAATAAAATTTCCGCACTAACAACTACTTATACGAGGCTGGTTTGAAAAGTCCGTGCAAAAATAAAAACTACTTATGTGTTTGGGGTAAACCTTTTTTATTTTTCGACATAGTCTCCTTTTAGGCTTATACACTTCGTCCAACGATGTTCTAGTTTGTTGATCCCTTCCGAATAACAGGATTTGTCCAAGTCTGCAAAATATCCATTAGTGTCTGCAATCACCTCCTCGTTTGAATAAAAACTTTGTCCCGCCAGCCATTTCTTCAAATTGGGGAACAAATAGTAGTCCGAGGGAGCCAAGTCTGGAGAATAGGGGGGATGTGAAACGAGTTGGAATCCTATTTCCATTAATTTTGCGACCACAACTGCTGAGGTGTGTGCTGGTGCGTTGTCGTGATGGAAAAGGACTTTCTTGTGGGCCAATCGCGGGCGTTTTTCTTGCAGCTCGGTTTTCAAAACGGTCCAATAACGATTAATAATATTCACCTGTAATAGTTTTACCCTTTTCCAGATAGTCGATGAGGATTATCCCTTGCGAATCCCAAAAGACAGTCGCCAGAACCTTTCCGGCCGAAGGAACGGTCTTCGCCTTTTTTGGTGCAGATTCCCCCTTGGTACCCATTGTTTAGATTGTTATTTGGTCTCAGGAGTATAGTAATGTATCCTTGTTTCATCCACAGTGACGAAACGACGCTTAAAGTCCTCCGAATTCTTCTGGAACGGCTGCAAACCATCCTTGCAACACTTCACACGATTCCGTTTTTGGTCAAGTGTGAGCAATCGCGGCACCCATCTTGCGGATAGCTTTGTCATGTCCTAATGTTTATGCAAAATATTATGTACCCGTTCAGTCGAGATGCTCACAGCACTAGCAATCTCACGCACCTTAACTCTTCTGTCATCCATCACCATATCATGGATTTGATCAATGATTTCTGGAGTCGTAACCTCCACAGGCCGTCCAGAACGTTCAGCGTCACTTGTGCCCATATGGCCTGTCCGAAAATTTTGAAACCACTTATAAACTGTTCTAATCGAAGGTGCAGAGTCACCATAATGTTTATCAAGCTTCTCTTTAGTCTCCTGAGGCGTTTTGCCTTTCATAAAGTAATGTTTAATCGCCACACGAAATTTTTTTTCGTTCATTTCTTGAAAATCACTCGACCTCCTTGATTCACACCAATGCCAAACACAAAGAAATAGACCAATATGGCTGAAACTTGGTGTGCGTTCATTCAAGAGATGCTACTAACTAAACATGACCTCGATGCACGCCGGTGGTGCCATCTCTCGGACTTTGCACGGACTTTTCAAACCAGCCTCGTATATATATATATATATATATATATATATATATATATATATATATATATGTATATGTATATATATATATATGTATATATATATATATATATATATATATATATATATATATATATATATATATATATATATATGTATATATATGTATATATATATATATGTATATATATATATGTATATATATATGTATATATATATATATGTATATATATATATATATATATATATATATATATATATATATATATATATATATATATATATATATGTATATATATATGTATATATATATGTATATATGTATATATATATATATATATATATATATATATATATATATATATATATATATATATATATATATATATATAGAGAGAGAGAGGAGAAGGGTAGTCTTAACCGACTAGTTAAACAGCAGTATTACGTTCTTGGGGTAAGCGGTCTTTGGAAATGAACTATAAAGTTTTGGACACCTTTTTAGCTACGCCAAACTTTCGAAAATATTTCATTTTCGGCATCAGGGTGCTAAGTGGTGTGTTCAAAAATTGTTGTTTGTGGGGGCACTTTATTACACTTATTCATAACAAACAGCAATTTTTGAACACACCACTTAGCACCCTGATGCCGAAAATGAAATATTTTCGAAAGCTTGGCGTAGCTAAAAAGATGTCCAAAACTTTTTAGTTCATTTCCGAAGACCGCTTACCCCAAGAACGTAATACTGCTATATATATATATATATATATATATATATATATATATATATATATATATATATATATATATACTAGCCGCGCCCGCGGCTCCGCTAGCGTGGACTTGATTCATTACTATCGTCACTGCTTATCTCCCATTATTTCCTCTTATCTCCCAATATTTCTCCTTATCTCCCATTACCTCTACATAATTTCCATTATCTAGGCCTATCTCTGCTCATCTCCCATTATTTCTCCTTATCTCCCATTATCTCACCTTATTTCCCATTATCTAGACTTATCTCGCAACATTTCTCCTTATCTCCCATTATCTCACCATAACTCCCATTATCTAGACTTATCTCTGCTTATCTCCCATTATTTCTCCTTATCTCCCATTATTTATACTTATTTCCCATTATCTCACCTTATCTCCTTATAGGTTTATATCGAATTATATAGAACATACGTATAAATTTATAAAAACACGTAAATCGGATAAGTAGTTCTCGAGTGATAGGCGCACTAACGGACAGACAGAGAGACGTTACATTTTATATATATTATATTCTTTCCTACATGATATTGTTCCATATTTAATGCTTTAGGCAGTGTATTCCAAGAGAACGCGCTAGCGGCAAACTCCGACTTGATTCACTATTATCGTAACTACTTATTCCTTATGTCACCTAACGTAATAAAATATATCCTATAACCTGGCCAGAGAACATACGTATGTTTAAAAAAAAAGCACTTAAAACGGATAAGTGGTTCTCCAGTGATAAGCGCACTAACGGACAGACAGACAGACAGAGAGACAGACAGACATTTTATATATATTATAGATAGAGATTATTATTATTAATATAACCTGGCCAAAGAATATATGTATGAATTTAAAAAAAGACATGTAAATCGAATAAGTGGTTCTCGCGTGATAAACGCACTAATGGACAGACTGACAGACAGAGAGACATTGCATTTTATATATATTATAGATTATAGATATTCTCTGCTACATAATATTGTTCCATATTTAATGGTTTAGACTGTGTATTGCAAGAGAACGCGCTAGCGGCAAACTTTTTTTCGATTTCATTCACTATTATCGTCACTGCTCATTCCTTATGGTAACTATCGTAATAAAATATAGCCTATAACCTGACCGGAGAACATATGTATGTTTTAAAAAATAAAGTACGAAAATCAGATAAGTGATAAGCGCACTAACGGACAGACAGACAGACAGACAGAGATACGTTGCATTTTATGTATATTATAGATGTGATAAAATATATATCTATAACCTGGTCAGATAACATCTGTATGAATTTAAAAAAATCACATAAATCGCATAAGGTTTTCGAAGAATAAGCGCACTAACGGACAGGCAGACAGACAGAGAGACGTTGCATTATATATATATATATACATATATATATATATATATATATATATATATATATATATATATATATATATTATAAATACAGATTATTATTATTATATAACCTGGCCAAAGAATATATGTATGAATTGAAAAAGACAGGTAAATCGGATAAGTGGTTCTCGCGTGATAAACGCACTAATGGACAGACAGAGAAAGAAGACATTACATTTTATATATATTATAGATTATAGATATTCTCTGCTACATAATATTGTTCCATATTGAATGGTTTAGGCTGTGTATTACAAAGGAACGCGCTAGCGGCAGACTTTTTTCCGACTTCATTCACTATTTTACGTCACTGCTCATTCCTTATGCTACCTATCGTAATAAAATATAGCCTATAACCTGGCCAGAGAACATATGTATGTTTTAAAAAAAAAGTATGTAAATCGGATAAGTGGTTCTCCAGTGATAAGCGCACTAACGGACAGACAGACAGAGACGTTGCATTTTATTTATTATAGATTTATATATATACAATATATATATATATATATATATATATATATATATAATATATATATATATATATATATATATATATATATATATATATGAGGGGGTTAGAAGCAGAGAGGTGCAAGTGATATTACTTAAATTTTGAGAAAATCATCTCCAAAGTTACTGTAACTTTAAAAATTCAAATAATATCTGAACAAAACCATTGTTCAGGCACCCCAGTCTATAGTACAGTGAATGGGTCTGTCCGTCTACCAGGAGTCAGATGTTTGGTAAAGAAACCTCTTAAAGCACGTAACTTAATGTAGACAATTTTTCACTTACACTTCACACATTATTTCATTACTATTGTTTAGTTCTTTCTTTTTTATTAAATTTTTAATTTTATTTTGTTGCTTTTCTTTAATTTTGTTGTGTAATATCTGATGTCTTTTGTTTTCTAGATTAAAAAATTCGATTGCGGTGTTACTCGATAGTATCTTTTGTGTATATTCTTTTGTTTGGGTTACCGAACCTATATACCCAATAATAGAAAAATTACGTAATTAATAAAAATAATAAGGTTCAAAAAAGGAAAATAATTATTATATGTGTGTATATATATATATATATATATATATATATATATATATATATATATATATATATATATATATATATACATATACATATACATATACATATACATATACATATACATATATACATATATACATATATACATATATACATATATACATATATACATATATACATATATACATATATACATATATACATATATACATATATACATATATACATATATACATATATACATATATACATATATACATATATACATATATACATATATACATATATACATATATATACATATATACATATATACATATATACATATATACATATATACATATATACATATATACATATATACATATATACATATATACATATATACATATATACATATATACATATATACATATATACATATATACATATATACATATATACATATATACATATATACATATATACATATATACATATATACATATATACATATATATACATATATATCATCATTATAATCATCACCATCATTAGCTTATTACATCCATAGTTGGATATAAGCTTTCCCTAGTTGTCTCCAATGAGCTCTGCTGTTTGCTTTTTGTATCCAATCGTGTCCCCAAGTTTTTATGTCGTCCGTCCATCTTGTCTGTGGTCTACCATCAGCATTTCTTGTAACTCTTCTTTTGTGTTGGTGATCAGAGTGACATCATCTGCGAACCTTAAGTGATTTAATCGTTCACCATCCATTAGCATTCCTTTATTTTCCCATTTTAACGATTTGAAAATGGCCTCTAGAGTCAACGTGAACAGCTTTGGATATATTGAGCCGTCTTGTGTAATTCCTCTTTTAATTTTGATTTTATTTGTTTTTTCTTCAAGCATTATTTGCGATGTGGAATTTTTATATATCAGGTCTGGGTGTTCGTGGGGTCTTTTAGTAAAATTCAACTGGTTTTCTTATAGTATGAAAATGAATTTAATTAAACCAAATATGCTCCATTATTATCGACAATGTTTCGCCATTTTTCGGGTAGAGCCATGATGCCATCGGTGAAGAACTTCTGTGGTTTCTGGTTGGAAAACTGAATCAAGTGGTTTTCACAGGCTTCTTTTGAAAGCAGCTTAATTCCACTGAGAGAGTTCTGCAGAGATCGGAACAAGTGATAAGCAGAGGGTGCTATGTCTGGACTATACAGTGGATGTATCAAAACTTCCCAACCAAGCTCTCGCAATTTTTGACGGGTCATCAAAGAAGTGTGTGGTCGGGCGTTGTCATGATGGAAGACAATACCTTTCCTGTTAATCAATTCGGGCCGTTTTCTTTCAATTGCCTGGTGTAATCTCTCTAGTTGTCCACAGTAGAGTTGAGAATCAATCGTCTGACCAACTGGAAGTAGGTCATGGTGGACGATTCCCTTCCAGTCCCACCACACACACAGCATCACCTTTTTCGGCGTCAATCCTGGCTTCGCGAACGCTTGTGACAGCTCACCATCCCTTGTCCACGACCATTTACGCTTCCGATTGTCGTACGTGATCCATTTTTCAACACCGGTTATGACACGTTTCAGAAATGGCTCGTAATCATTGCGTTTCAGCAGCGCATCGCAGATGTTAATTCCGTCCATCATGTTTTTGGCGCTCAACTCATGAGGAACCCATACATTGAGCTTCTTTTTGTAGCCAGCTTTGTGTAAATGGTACAAAACCGTTTCGTGGTCAATGCCTAGCTCCATACCAATATCGACACTGCTGATATGCTTATCTTGCTTGACTTTTTCAAGAATTTCATCAGCTTTTTCAGTGATTGGACGACCAGAGCGTAACTCATCTTTTACATTAAAATTAACAGAACGAAAGCGAGCGAACCTTTTCCACGCAGCAGATTTTGATAAAGTACCTTCACCTTACACAGCACAAATTTTTTCACAAGCCTGCGCAGCCGTCTTCCCTTTGTCGTAATAATATTGCAAAATATAGTGCAATTTTTCATTACTTTTCTCCATTTTCAAACGCAAACAACTTTCCAACCACTCCACTAATTTCGATGTTTATACACTCAAAGTAACGCTCGAAGTGTCACCTTTCCAACGAGCGTTTAGTGGTGTCGCTGCGATCTGTGTTTCTTGAGTTATTTGCAATTGAGGCCATCTATCGGGAAAAACGCCACGAAATTTTGCCCAGACCCAATATGTACTTAAAAAGAGTTGTATATTTCGTCGACTCTTCTGTTACTTAAGGCGTTACGGACTTTCCATATCTCTACCGAATCAAAAGCTTTTTCGTAGTTAACCATTACTATCAACATATTCATTTGCTTTTCCACTAATAATCTAATTGTTTGAAGATGGTTCAAAGTGCTGTATCCCCGTCTAAATCCCGCTTGTTCATGTGATTGGTAAGTGTCGAATTTGTTCGTTAATCTATATGTTATGATTCTAGTGAGGATTTTGTATCGTACCGATAACAGACTGATGGGTGTGTATTCTTCAATTTAAATTTATTCCCCTTTTTAAAAATAAGCACAATTAAGACGTTTACCCAAGGTGTTGTTAGTATTTTACTTTCTATAAACAGAGCTTGAAGATATTGTATTATCGATGCCTGTCTATACCTTATCATTTCTATAGTCCCCTGGTTCTTTGTTGTTATGCGTATGTTGTATGGCGTTTATTATTTCATCCGTTGTAACATCGGAAATTTCTTCAAATCCCACATTTCTTGCTATCACTCTATTTCCGTTTTCTTTCCCGGGCGGTGGCGATATTTTCGTTCATATAATGTTTGATAATATTTCTCTGCAGCTTCCTTTATCTCTGGGATTCGTGCGATCTCTTGGTTGTTGTTATTTATATATATTACATACAATATACAGTGACAGCCAGAAAGTATGCGACATATGGAATTTTTTTATTATCTTTATTTAGAAGAAGGTGGAATCTGATTTTTGAAACCCAAAAAATGATTTTGCAGTGCCGACTGTCATATATATACATATATACATATATATATATATATATATATATATATATATATATATATATATATATATATGGGTAATTCTCTGTCAACCGGACCCCCCCCTCCTGCCCATTACAGGTTTTGAGACAAAATGGTCAGTAGGGGCTCAAAATTTTCGTTGAGATGTCTACTTTTTAATGCCGTATGCTACCTTTGAAAATTCAAGATGTCCGAAGCAATATGGCGGCTAAAAGGGGAAGAGCACCCAAAAAAAACGTAAAATTCCGATATTACTGACTTGTAAAAATGAGTTATAACCGCTTAAAAATGTTCTGTAGGGGCTCAAAATTTTCGTTAAGATGTCTACTTTTTAATGCCGTATGCTACTTTTGAAAATTCAAGATGTCCGAAGCAATATGGCGGCTGCAAGGGGAAGAGCACTCAAAAAATACGAAAATTGCAATATTACTAACTTGTAAAAAATGAGTTATAAGGGCGTAAAAGTGTACTATAAGTGCTCAAAATTTCCAATTAAACCTCTATTCAACAGTGGAATTTATTGAGGAAATTGTTATTTAAAAATGAAATATTGATTTCATCTATTTTTTAAATGTAATAATAACATAATCAAGGCGTGTAAAAGGCCAAGTTCTAACAAAGCCTAAAGCATCAAATTCCCAAATAATAAAAACTTTACATTGAACATAGCGATAAATATCAATACCAAACCTAACATTGCCTAATGCATCAAACCACAAACCTAACATAGCCTAATCCATCCAACTCCAAACCTAACATAGCCATTTGATTTTTTTAACCATATAATTATTTAGTATAATATCAAAGTAAATCAATATAGAAGCTTTATGTTAGGAACAAAGTTTTATTCATAAAATTAATATTAGTTATAATATTATTTTATTTATTTAGTTATTTACTAACTATTTAATTTAAATAGTTATAATACTATTAGTATTTATATATACTATTATATAACTATATATAACACATGTTAAATTAAAGAAATCTTTTTAGTGTTCCGTACGGAACACTTATAAGATCACTTCGGTGTCTGTCCGTCTGTCTGTCCGTCTGTCCGTCTGTCACACCCGATTTTCTCCGAAACTATTTGTCATAGAAAGTTGAAATTTGGTAGTAATATAGGAATTGATGGCCTCATCAGAGCCATGTAGTTTTGAAAGTTAAATTTTGACTTAAGGGGTTAGTTTTGGGGGGTGAAATCGGAAGTGAAAAAAAAATTTTTTTACTAGGTAATCGAGTGTGGTGTCAAATGAAAGCTTGTGAAAACACGAGTAAAAAATATATATATAATGTAATACTTGCGCGCACTTTTCTTTGTATTATTTTTAAAAAATCGCGAAAAATCGCTATCCACCCGCCTTATCTCGGAAAGTACTGATCAAAAAATTTTGAAAAAATTCTGGAATATTCTCCACGGGGTGTAGATTGAACGAAAATTATCACGAGTGCATTACCTGTAATAATTTATCTGATATATAAAAAAAACAGAAATTTCAAGGTCATCAATTTTCAGTAAAGATTGGAAATAAACTTTGTTGAAACTTATTTGGGGTGTATTTTGTGAAGTCACTGATCATTTTATATCACCGTAACATAAATTTTCACTTAAGGGATTCGTTTTGAGGGGTGAAATCGGAAGTGAAAAAAAAATTTTTTTACTAGATCATCGTGTGTCATCGGTGTCAAATGAAAGCTTGTGAAAACACGAGTAAAAAATATATATATAATGTAATACTTGCGCACACTTTTCTTCGTATTACTTTTAAAAAATCGTGAAAAATCGCTGTCCCCTACCTTATCTCGAAAAGTACTGATCAAAAAATTTTGAAAAAATCCTGGAATATTCTCCACGGGGTATAGATTGAACGAAAATTATCATTACCTTTAATAATTTATCTGGTATAGAAAAAAACCAAAATTTCAAGGTCACCAGTTTTCAGTAAAGATTGGAAATAAACTTTGTTGAAAACTTATTTGGGGTGTGTTTTGTGAAGTCACTGATCATTTTATATTACCGTAACATAAATTTTGACTTAAGGGATTCGTTTTGAGGGGTGAAATCGGAAGTGAAAAAAAAATTTTTTTACTAGGTCATCGAGAGTGGTGTCAAATGAAAGCTTGTGAAAACACGAGTAAAAAATATATATATAATGTAATACTTGCGCACACTTTTCTTCGTATTACTTTTAAAAAATCGTGAAAAATCGCTGTCCTCTATCTTATCTCAAAAAGTACTGACCAAAAAATTTTGAAAAAATCCTGAAATATTCTCCACGGGGTATAGATTGAACGAAAATTATCATTACCTTTAATAATTTATCTGGTATAGAAAAAAAAACAAAATTTCGAGGTCACCAGTTTTCAGTAAAGATTGGAAACAAACTTTGTTGAAAACTCATTTGGGGTGTGTTTTGTGAAGTCACTGATCATTTTATACCACCCTAACAAAATTTTTTATTTTAAAAACAATCAACGTACGGAACACTAATTGTGCAAGTTCAACTTGCACTTGACCGGTTTTTTTTTTTCTTGAAAATTGTTGAAAGTTCATTTCGATAAAATTAAATAATGAAAAAGCTATTTATAATGATTTATAATTATAATAAAAGAAGTAATATGAATAGTTTAGTTAACTAGAAATTCCCATTTTTTTCGTAATTTTTACACCTTTACATTAACATTTTTAACATCTCATTCGAAATGCTATGTTAGGTTTGGAGTTTGATACATTAGTCTATGTTAGGTTTGTGGTTTGATGAATTAGGTAATGTTAGGTTTAGCATTGATGTTTTTTGCTATATTCGATGTAAAGTTTTTCTTATTTGGAAATTTGATGCGTTAGGCTTTGTTTGGATTGGGCCTTTTACATGACTTTATTATGTTATTATTACATATAAAAAATTGATGAAATCAATATTTCATTTTTAAATAACAATTTCCTCAATAAATTCCACTGTTAAATAGAGGTTTAATTGGAAATTTTGAGCACTTATAGTACACTTTTACGCCCTTATAACTCATTTTTACAAGTTAGTAATATTGCAATTTTCGTATTTTTTGAGTGCTCTTCCCCTTGTAGCCGCCATATTGCTTCGGACATCTTGAATTTTCAAAAGTAGCATACGGCATTAAAACGAAAATTTTGAGCCCCTACAGAACATTTTTAAGCGGTTATAACTCATTTTTACAAGTCAGTAATATCGGAATTTTACGTTTTTTTGGGTGCTCTTCCCCTTTTAGCCGCCATATTGCTTCGGACATCTTGAATTTTCAAAAGTAGCATACGGCATTAAAAAGTAGACATCTCAACGAAAATTTTGAGCCCCTACTGACCATTTTATCTCAAAACCTGTAATGGGCAGGAGGGGGGGTCCGGTTGACAGAGAATTACCCATATATATATATATATATATATATATATATATATATATATATATATATATATATATATATATATATATATATGTATGTGGTGGGGGAGTACTTCTGGCTGTGAGGAGAGAGATCAAGGCTGTTCCTTTGGACTTAAATAGTATTAATCACAATATTTCTAGGATAGATATAGTTGGTTGTAAGCTGTACTTTCATTATGTAACGATTTAGGTTTTTGTTATCTACATACCACCTAATGTCTCACTTGCAGAATTTGTCGCTCTTGCCGAACATCTTGAGTCTCTTTGTTTCCTCTGTGGTGCTAATGTTCTCATCGTGGGTGATTTCAATCTACCAGCATTATCCTCCTCTCTAAACGACCCCAAGGTTGAATGCCTACGAAACGTCTGTAACATGTTCTCTTTAAATCAATACAATGGCGTTCCCGATTTTAACAACCGAATACTAGATCTTGTGCTTTCCAATCTTCACTGCTCGGTTTCTAGGGATCTCTTTCCTCTTGTTGCAGAGGATCTACACCACCCTACTCTTGATGTTGAGATTTTCTTTAGAGATACGGAGCGACGTGGAATCTCTGGTAATACAGAGGGTTCTAGCTACAATTTTCGAAAGGCTAATTTTCCCCTTCTCTATGAGGCTTTTCTACACATTGATTGGTCTAACTTATATAGTTTAGATGATGTAAATCAGGCATGTGGAATGTTATACCACTCACTATATAATGTGCTTGATTCCTATGTACCAAAATCTGTGATTCACAAGAGAGATTTCCCAGTATGGTATACATCGGACATAATTAGGGCGATTAAGAGGAAGCACGGGGTCTTTAAAAAGTACAAAAGTTCCAAATCCCCTAAGCTAAAAAACCAGTTCAATGAATTGCGTGCCCGAGTAAAAACTATGACTGACATAGCGTATGATGATTATATTGCAAGGGCTGAAAACTCCATAACTAATGAGCCTAAAACCTTCTGGGCGTTTGTGAAATCACGGAAATCCTCTTTTTTCATCCCTGAGATCATCAGGGATGGGGCGACCCAGTATTCAGACCCACAGGATATTGTAAACTCGTTTGCTAACTTTTTTAGTAGTGTTTATACTGGTCTGTCCATTCAAGAACCTGCCACTTTTCTACCAAATACCAAATACTCGTTTGACGAGATTTTGAATGCTTCTAAAAGGCTAAAAATTGAATCTACTCAGGGTCCTGATAAAATTCCATGCTTTTTAGTGAGGGATTGCATTTCTGCCTTCTTGGGGCCGCTCGCTTTTATCTTTAATCTTTCTCTTAAAACTAATACTTTTCCAAACATTTGGAAGGAAGCACGAATCACACCTGTCTTTAAAAAGGACAATTCCACTGAAATTTCAAATTACAGGCCAATATCAATCCTGTCTGCCTTTGCGAAGGTCTTTGAGACGGCAGTGTACGAGCGGGTTGGGACCCAGGTGGCCCAACTGATCACATCCAATCAACATGGCTTTAATTGTAAACGGAGCACTATTACTAACCTAACGTGTTTCACCCAATACGTAAGCGACGCTTTGCATAGGCGCCAGCAGGTTGATACGCTCTATACTGACTTTTCGAAGGCCTTTGACAGGGTGGATCATGGGTTATTCCTGGCAAAAATTGATGCTATGGGATTTGATAACAACTTGGTCAGTTTTTTTACTTCCTATCTCACTGGTAGATCTCAGTGTGTCGAAATTCGCGGTCACAAGTCTGCAAGCTTCTCAGCAATGAGTGGTGCGCCACAGGGAAGCAACTTGGCTCCTCTGATTTTCTCTCTCTTTATTAATGACATAGTCTCTGATATTTCCAGTAAAGTGCTCCTATTCGCGGATGATCTAAAACTCTTCCGGATAATAAACACCACCTCGGATTGCCTTGACCTGCAGGCGGATCTAGAAAGAATCAATTTATGGTGTGAACGTAACAACTTACCGCTGAATATCAAAAAATGTTACGCCATGTCAAGTATTTATTACAATTACGAATTAAACGGTTTGCAACTTCAGCGGTGTTCTGATATTAGAGATTTGGGGATTACTTATGATACCAAGCTTGCTTTTGACATTCATATCAACAGCGTTTGCTCAGAGGCGTTTAAGGCGTTGGGATTTGTTTTGCGCAATGCTAAAAGCTTTACAAATATTCAGACACTTATACTACTTTACTTCTGTTATGTCCGCTCAAAACTTGACTATGGATCTGTGGTCTGGAACCCAATATACAATTGTTATATCCAGAAATTAGAAGGCATACAGAGGAAATTCCTTAAATTTTTAGCATTTAGAGTTGATGGTTCTTTCCCTTCGAGAGGCTGTGACCACGAGGGATAGATTTCAGATACCATCACTGCTGCGACGCAGGAACTACCTACTTACGAGTTTTCTGGCAAAACTTGTGAGGTCTGTTATTGATTGCCCTGAATTACTATCCCAAATCATGTTGCATGTGCCTGTTCGTACAATGAGATCCCCCTCGACTTTTAATGTGTGTACCCCACATAATAATTTTCTATTGAAATCACCACTTTACCGAGCAATGGCGTTTTATAATAAGACATTCCAAAAAATTGATGTTTTTCATTTAACACTTCCTCAATTGCTTGGACTCTTCAAGAACAGGTTATTGAGATGATCTAAAATTTTTATTTAGCATACTTTTCTTGTTGTGCGATGAATGGGCTGAGCAGTATTTGTGGTGTGTAGTTGTTAAATTTTTGTAAAAATTACTATTATAACTTAAGTAGGTCTGATACTTTCTTCACCTATTGTCAAATTGTCTTGTTAGACAATAAATGCTTATTATTATTATTATTATTTATTACAAAAAGTTCTTTCTCACATTTGATCAATGTGGTTCCATGTTTGGCTGACGGGCCAAAACCAAGTCAGCACAAACGCTATTATCATTCCGTATTAAGGAATGACCTGACAATGTTACATGTTTTCAAAATCACTGACTTCTGAATGTTTCTGTGTATGTCCGTGTTGAGTCCCAATTGCACTAAATGTGGTGTGAATGTTATTGGTGTAAGGCCTGTGGCTGATATAATGAGGGGGACAATGATGACTTTTTCCTGTCTCCATAGCCTTTTTATTTCCGTTGCAAGGTCTGTGTATTTGGAAATTTTTTCTGTGTATTTCGCTTGGATGTTTGTGTCGTTGGGGACAGCTATGTCAATCAGATAGGTGACTTTTCCTTTTTTGCACTGAAAAGTAATATCGGGTCTATTGGCGGAGACTGTTTTATCTGTATGGATACCGATATCCCAGTAGAGCTTGTAATCTTCATTTTCAAGTATGGATGTTGGCGTGTATTTGTAGTAGGGATCTGTGTTTTCTATGAGTCTGTATGTTGTGGCTAGTGCTTGGTGAACCACTTTGGCAGCTGAATCATGCCTGGCTGTGTACTCCGTTCCGGCCAATATTTTACATCCGCTCGTTATGTGTTCGATCGTTTCTTTCTGCTGGTGGCATTTCCTACATCTGTCCTCTGCAATAGTCGGGTCTTTGATGATATGCTTTTGGTAGTTTCTGGTTAATATGACTTTATCCTGGATGGCAAGTAAGAAGCCTTCAGTCTCAGGGAATAGCTGCCCATCCCGTAACCAGGTGTATGATTGTTTTTTATTTACGTGGTCTTGTTCTATGTGGTATCTGTGTTTTCCGTGGAGTGTTTTCTCTGACCACGTCTTCATCTTTTCCTGTTGTAATTGGGTGTGACTGTGTGTGTCTGCTGAGTGGTCTGCCCGGGCTAAGTCGAGAGGTGTGTAGTTTTTGTCTGCTTTCACTGTCGCTGTGTGGAGGCTGGTTTGCTTGCTGTGAAAGAATTTCCTAAATGTTTGTATTTGTTTTGTGTGTAATGATCTGATGTCTATAATTCCTCTTCCTCCTGCCTTCCTCTCGATGGTAAGTCTTTCTTTGCATGCGTTGGGGTGTAATTTCCTGTATTTGGTGAATTGAGATCGTATAAGGATGTGAATATTTTCTATGTCTGTTTGTGACCATTTGATGATACCAAATGAATATGTGAGTATAGGTATAGCGAACGTGTTGATGGCTTTAGTGAGATTCTTAGAGTTGAGTTTTGTTTGCAAAAGTTTCGTCAGTCTGTTTTTGAATTCGGTTCTGAGCTCTGTTTTGATGTGAGTGTGGTTGAGTTTGGTGCTTTGTTGGAAGCCTAGATATTTGTATGTTTCTTTATCGAACATGTTATTGAGCGTTTCATTGTTGATGGTTTCTGTCTCATGGTGGTGCTTCCATTGGCCTTTGTTGATGTGGAG
This sequence comes from Pachyrhynchus sulphureomaculatus, assembly GCA_019049505.1. Lineage (NCBI taxonomy): Eukaryota > Metazoa > Arthropoda > Insecta > Coleoptera > Curculionidae > Pachyrhynchus > Pachyrhynchus sulphureomaculatus. The sequence goes on along the minus strand of CM032455.1, from coordinate 169,156,742 downwards.
CACTTTGCATTTACTTATACCAAATTCCATATTGACATCTAAGGTGAATATTTCTGTGATTTTGAGGAGTTCTTTCAGCTGTGTTTGTGTGGCAGCGTAGAGTTTTATGTCGTCCATATATAGGAGGTGGTTTATTTTATGTTGATTCTCTTTTTGGTGTCTGATATTGAAGCCATGCTCTGTTCTGTTTAGTATATTTGAGAGTGGATTGAGACAGAGGCAAAACCATAGAGCACTGAGCGAGTCTCGCTGAAATATACCCCGTCTGATGTACAGCTCTTCTGTTTGGATCCGTTCGGTTTGTGTTTCTAGGCGTATTTTGGTTTTCCATGTTTTCATAATTTGCGCGAGAAACTGCCTGAGGTGTTGGTTGATTTTATAGATTTCTAGGGCCCTGATTAACCAGCTGTGGGGTATGGAGTCGAAGGCTTTTTTATAGTCTATGTAACCGATGTGAAGGTTTCTGTGTTCTTTTCTAGTTTGTCCCATAATCACGCTATCTATAATCAGCTGCTCTTTGCATCCTCGACTATTTTTCCTGCATCCCTTCTGCTCTTCTGTGAGGATATTGTTGTCTGTTAGGTGTTGTTCTATTTTCTTCGATATTGTGGCTGTGATGATCTTGTATAGGGTTGGAAGACAGGTGATAGGTCGGTAGTTTGACGGGTTTGTGGTGTCTGAGCTTTTGGGTTTAACGTATGTTATTCCTTGTGTGAGGAAAGTGGGAAATGTGTGTGGTTGTAGAATGGCTTTGTTGATTTGGTGTGTGAGTGCTTCGTGTGTGGTGGTAAACTGTTTGTACCAGAAGTTTTGTATATTGTCTATTCCAGGACATTTCCAGTTGTGTGTGTGTTTGATAGTTTCTGTAATTTCTTGTGTATTAAATGTGGTATTTTCTTGTTCTGTCACATGTTTATGTTTGTCTTCTTCGGCTTTGATCCAGGGGGTGTTATTATTGTGTTGTTTGGGTTCTGACCAGATACTTTTCCAATAATCTGTGAGTTCTTGTTTGGTGGTTCAGTCACTGCTATCTGTTTGTTGTACATAGTTTTCCGGTAGAACTGTTTTTCGCTTCTTCGGAAGAGGTTGTTGGTGTCTTTCCTCTCATTTGATTCTTTGTATCTACAGAGTCTTGCGGCATATACAGATAGTTTTTGTTTCAAGGTATCGAGGATTTCTGGCAGTGTTCTGTTGGGAGACTTAGATTTGATCTTGTTTGCCCCCTGTGTGACACGTTTGGACGCGTTCCCGCTTATAAACTGGGTAAGATGTCCTAGATCTCTCCTGATGTTGTTGATTTTGTTTTCTATTCTTATTTGCCATTTGAATTTTGGTTTTGTACTGTTGGGGTTTCCTTGTCGTTGAGGGAGTTTTTGATTATTTTTATTATTATTATTATTATTATTATTATATATATATATATATATATATATATATATATATATATATATATATATATATATATATATATATATATGTGTGTATGTATATATATATTTTTTAATTATTTATGTGGTAGCGGGTAGATACTCCTTTACGATTCCGGTGGAGTACAGATCTACTTCAGGAGCTCCACCCTGCCAACGCGAGCCTTGATTCTCTCCCAATACCTATCTCCAGGGAGAAATCATGTCCAACCCTCGTTCTCCACTAAACACGGATCTATCTATGAGGGCATATTCTTCTAACCGGTCCAGAACCAGGTTTTCGTGGGCGTGAGGTGCATATTTCCAAAATGGCTGTGGAACTGTGATATAGAAGGAACCGGGAGACCACTACATTATAACAACCCACGAACACTGCTATGATCATTTAGTGTCTTTAGTAGTCACCACACCTTTGCTAAGAGGTTCGGACTGAGGGGAAATAATGTCAGTTTAAGGTACCTAAACCATTA
>CM032455.1:169094845-169149845 GCA_019049505.1 Pachyrhynchus sulphureomaculatus | reverse complement strand
TTTATTACGTTGGGTAACATAGGGAATAAGCAGTGACGATAGTAGTGAATCAAGTTCACGCGAGCGGAGCCGCGGGTCCGGCTAGTGTATATATATACAGTCCCTGGCCAAATTATTAGACGCACTGTATTTTTTTTAGTAATTTTATGTTTCTTAAGAGTTTTTATGCAATAATGGTATATTTAATAAAACTACAATATTATTGATTTTCATTTAAAAGAATTGTTGTAGACTACATATTTGTATTTATTTTTAACATATGGCAACACTGTGTTGACAAAGTGATACATGAACGTAAACAAGTACAAACCTGTATCAGTCGCGATCGGAAGCGAGTCAGGTACGGACGTGTTTCGGTGGCTTTATGGACTGTGATTGTTTGTTTAACAGTTTTATACTACTCAGTTATTAGTTTATTTTGTATGCAGTGTTTTAAAAAAGTAATTGGACTATTTTCATTATGGGTAGAAAAGGCGATCTTTCACCACGTAAAAAAGCTGAAGTGAAGGCCATTGTGATTGCGAAAAACATTTACAAACCGAAAAATATCACGAAGATTGGAGGTTTCTGAAGCTAGTGTACGACGCATAAAAAAGAAAATTGAGTCAGGGAAGGAATTAAGCCCGAAAAGAAAGAAAAGATGCGGTAGAAAACCAATTTTCACTCCACGGTCAGAGAGATGTTTGAAGAAAATTTGTGTAGAAAACAGATTTGCTACCAAAAAGGTAATAAAATCACAACTCCAGGATGCTAGCGTAAATGCTTCTGAGCGCACTGTTCGAAGAAAATTGAAAGAATTAGATTTTAAGGCCTGTCGCCCCGCCAGGAAGCCCAAGTTAACAGCTGCAATGAAAGCAAAGCGCCTGAAGTGGGCCAAACAATGGCAAGACAAAGATGTGGACTTCTGGAGATCGGTAAGATACAGCAATTTAATCAATAATTGATACATTATTATCATTTTCAGTTAAATAAAGCAAATAAACATGGAAGTTTATATATTTTTTTTCCTATTTTTGACAGGTCTGCTTCAGTGACGAAAGCACATTCGAAATTTTGCAGAATAAAGCTCAGTATGTGCGTCGTCGTCATGGAGAAAAGTTTCATCCTGATTGTGTCGTCCCGACGGTTAAACATCCCACCAAAGTGATGATTTGGTCAGTCATCAGCGGCAAGGGCACTGGACGTCTGTACGTCGTCAAAGGAATAATGAGGCAAGATCAGTACAAAGAAGTATTACAAAATCGGTTGATTCCGCAGCTCAGAGAATGCTTTCCAAATGGGGAACCATTCACTTTCATGCAAGATGAAGCTCCCTGCCACACTGCTCGGTCTGTTAAAGCTTTTTTGGCAGAAAAAAAATATCCCTCTGTTGGATTGGCCGGGTAATAGCCCTGATATGAACCCCATTGAAAATGTGTGGGAGCTGATGAAAAGAGAAGTGGCTAAAGATGTGATTACCAACAAAACCCAGCTCCTAGAAAAGATTATTCATGTGTGGAATCATCATCCTCAAATGCAGGAGACACTACAATCTTGCATTGATAGCATGCCGCGCAGAATTAAAGCTTTGATAGCGGCTAAAGGTGGCTCAACTAAATATTGACTTTTACTAACATTAATTTCACTTTTCTTTAAAACTTAATAAACTTATGCTTTTCTAAATTAATGCTGTTTTATTTATGTCAAATAAATAGGTAATTGATTGGATAATATAAAAATAAAAAACAAATCAATTTAAAATAATAAAACGGTACAATATCACTCGGTAATTAATATTTTACATGAAATCTTGCAGGGCGTCTAATAATTTGGCCAGGGACTGTATATGTATATATATATATATATATATATATATATATATATATATATATATATATATATATATATATATATATCGGACAAAGAATAGAACTAGGAAGAAACAGTGAAAAACCTGAAATAAAAAGAAGAATAAAAAGTGGTTGGATCGCGTTTGGAAAACTATCCTTTATTCTAAAAAACAAAAAAATTGGTCAACGACTTAAAACAAAGGTGTTCGACCAACGTATGCTACCGGCTATGACGTATGGAGCAGAAAAATGAGCAACAATAAAGGACAACATCGAAACTATAAGAATAGCGCAGCGTACTACGGCGATATCTGTGTTAAATAACACATGGGCTGAAAAGTCCCGGGCCTAACACATAGATGGCGCTAGTTTTATTGCAGTCACCTTTTTTTCAGTTAATACTAACCTTCAAAAGACAGCTCTTAAAATTTCATGATATTCTATTCATTAGTTTGTGAGTTATTGTGCTAAGAGTGACGCTACTTTTGTTATTTTCAAAACAATGGATCAAAAAAACAATTTCGTGTTTTAATTTTACACTGCTTCTTGATGGGAAAAAATACCGTTCAAGCGAAGCAATGGCTTGAAAAGTGTTATGGGGACTCCGCTCCATCAGAAACAACAATAAAACGTTGGTTTGCTGACTTCAAACGTGGTCGTAGAGACACCGATGATGCAGAACGCAGTGGACGTCCAAATGAGGCGGTAACACCAGAAAACATCAAAAAAATCCATAAAATCGTTTTTGATCGAAAATGATCGAAAAGTGAAGTTGTGTGAGTTAGTTGACATCGTAAAGATATCAAAAGAACGTGTTGGCTTTATATTGCATGAGCATTTGACTATGAGAAAGCTCTGTTCAAAGTGGGTGCCGCGTTTGCTCACTGTTTATCAAAAACAAGAACGTGTTGATGATTCTGAGCAGTGTTTGGCCATTGTTAGAGCGGCGCTGGAATGATTGCGTTGCTCTTTGATGGAGATTACGTTGATGAATAAAGCTAATTTTGAACCAAAAAAAAACCGTGTTTTCTTTGTTAGGCCCGGGACTTTTCAGCCCATGTGTTATAACAAGAAAGGACAAAATTAGAAACGAAAGGATCAGATCCATCACAAAAGTGACAGACGTTGGTGCCAAGACCGCTCAATTAAACTGAAGTTACGCGGGACATGTCGCAAGAGAAGATATAAATAAATGGAACAGCAAAGTCATCGAATGGAGACCGTATGAACATAAGCGAGGAAGAGGAGATCCATCCATGCGCTGGTATGACAACTTCAAAAGAGCGGTTGTATTGAACTGAATTAGAATGGCACAAAATTGCGAAAGATGGAAAGACTTAGGGAAGGCCTATATCCAATAACCGGTCAAGTGCAAGTTAAACTTGCGCAATTAGTGTTCCGTACGTTGATTGCTTTTAAAATAAAAAATGTTGTAACGGAAGTATAAAATGATCAGTAACTTCACAAAACACACCCCAAATGAGTTTTCAACAAACTTTATTTCCAATCTTTGGGGGACGGGACCAATATACATTGTGGCCGATCAACCCTTCACAGAATTCTCTTAAGAATGGGAGTCACAAAGATTAAGAATCTTGCGACATACTTATTTACAAGAAATTAAAAAGTATCAATCAGAGAATTGGCCAATAATTTTACCTTGATGAAACATGGTTCGATACCCATGACACTGTGCAAAAAAGGTGAGTTGACAGCAGTACAAAATGTCAGACTAACACACCTTCAAATAAAGGTAAACGAATAACCATTTTGCATGCTGGATCTGAAAAGGGCTGGGTTTCAAACTGATTACTATTATCTGCAAAAAACATAAAAGATTCTAGTTTTGACTATCACGAAGACACGACCGCAGAACTTTTTGAAAATTGGTTTCAAAATTCCCTTTTGCCAAATGTTCCCGAACAGAGTGTTAGTTATGGACAATGAAAGTTACCATAGTCGCCTACTAAATAAGGTTCCTAATGCAGCCAACACCAAATCGGAAAATACAGGAATATATGTTAGAAAATGACATTTATTTTGACTTTACTTATAAAAAGTAGTCTTTTGAAAGTTTTGAAAGACTATAAATTGGAAAAAAACCAATTAAACATATTTGGCATCGAGTTAAATCAAAAATAAGGGCTCAAAAATGTTTCTCCTACTTTAAGCGTGTCAATTATAAATGATATACCTTGTGGAAGCTGGAAGAGTTCCATTCAGCACGTTGTTAAAGTTGAAGATTCATATATTTATGTAAATAATATAAAACCACTGATAATTACCTCAGCTGATGACAGTGACAGTGAAATCGAATTAGGCTTAAGTTAAAATATATTTTTATTTATACAATATGTCCCCTCTTGTAAACCCCATTCATTCACACTGTATATTTGTACTTCTTATCCATTTCTTTTTACATGCATCTATAAATAAACATCTCCAAAAACACTTATAATTTTATTTATTTGCATTAATAAATAAAATTCTTAACTCCATCTCTGCAACCTATCATAAACAAAAGGTCAGAATTTTTATAGTGCTCACTTAAAACGGCAAAAATGAGGATCTTATATTTTTGGACAGGCTATACCTCGAAACTGGGATAATGCTATGGTGGTCCTGCTCTTCAAAAAAGGAGATAAGTCTAAATTAACCAACTATAGACCAATCAGCCTACTCTCCGTAATGTACAAGTTTTTTATGAAAATAATAACTGCGAGACTCACAAAGAAATTGGACGTTTAGTCCAGAGAACAAGCTGGATTTAGAAAAGGCTTTTGGACAATGGACCACCTTCAAGCATTAAGAACTAATAGAAAAGTCAAATGAATATAACTTGGGTGGGGTATGTGCTTGTGAGAAAGCTTTTGACTCCCTTGAAACTGGGGCAACATTAAATAGTTACTGTAGAATTGAGATCAGATATTTGCAGATTATTCAAAATATATATAATACAGGGTGTCCCAATATTCCATGTACATAGAGTTACTATCGATTTCCATTCGTAATTTTTGGGATACAGGGCGTCAAAGTTTTTCTTATGTAGCTTTATTTTAGTTTTTCTTATGTAGCTTTCTTAATAACTGTACTACTTGTACAAGATTCGGAGTTTTCTGAGATGAGAAATCGAAATCAGCTCACAGGTTAGTTGTAAATTGTAGGAAGCACCACTTATTACACTGTGTATACTTTTAAATTATCATAACTTTTTTATGCCACTCTGTATGAAATTTTTAATTAAGTATTCGTATTTTCGGCCTTCTCCTGTCTAAAAAAACTCTCTTGGTAAATGTAGCTCCGAGATAATGGGATATTTATTTCCATTTTTTAATTCCATTGTCAAATTCGCAAATGCGTTCCTTCACACTTCATCCAGGCTTAGGACAGGAACATGCTGAAAGGCAACCAGGCTAACAACAATAATAAGATATAACACATGGGCTGAAAAGTCCCGGGCCTAACACATAGATGGCGCTAGTTTTATTGCAGTCACCTTTTTAGTGTTCCGTACGGAACACTTATAAGATCACTTCGGTGTCTGTCTGTCTGTCTGTCACACCCGATTTTCTCCGAAACTATTTGACATAGAAAGGTGAAATTTGGTAGTAATATAGGAATTGATGGCCTCATCAGAGCCATGTAGTTTTGAGAATTAAATTTTGACTTAAGGGGTTAGTTTTGGGGGGTGAAGTCGGAAGTGAAAAAAAATTTTTTTTACTAGGTCATCGAGTGTGGTGTCAAATGAAAGCTTGTGAAAACACGAGTAAAAAATATATATATAATATTATACTTGCGCGCACTTTTCTTTGTATTATTTTTAAAAATTCGCGAAAAATCGCTGTCCCGGGCCTTATCTCGAAAAGTACTTATCAAAGAATTTCGAAAAAATTCTGGAATATTCTCCACGGGGTGTAGATTGAACGAGAATTATCACGAGTGCATTACCTTTAATAATTTATATGGTACATAAAAAAAAAACAAAAATTTCAAGGTCATCAGATTTACTCACTTTGGGGTATGTTTTGTGAAGTCACTGATCATTTTATACCACCGTAACATAAATTTTGACTTTAGGGTTCGTTTTGAGGGGTGAAATCGGAAGTGAAAAAAATTTTTTTTTACTAGGTCATCGAGTGTGGTGTCAAATGAAAGCTTGTGAAAACACGAGTAAAAAATATATATATAATGTAATACTTGCGCACACTTTTCTTCGTATTTTTTTAAAAAATCGCTGTCCCCTACCTTATCTCGAAAAGTACTGATCAAAAAATTTTGAAAAAATTCTGGAATATTCTCCACGGGGTATAGATTGACCGAAAATTATCACGAGTGCATTACCTTTAATAATTTATCTGGTATATAAAAAAAAAAAAACAAAAAAAAAAAAAAAAAAAAAAAAAAAAAAAAAAAAAAAAATCAAGGTCACCAGTTTTCAGTAAAGATTGGAAACAAACTTTGTTGAAAACTCATTTGGGGTGTGTTTTGTGAAGTCACTGATCATTTTATACCACCCTAACAAAAAATTTTATTTTACAAACAATCAACGTACGGAACACTAATTGTGCAAGTTCAACTTGCACTTGACCGGTTTTTTTTCAGTTAATACTAACCTTCAAAAGACAGCTGTTAAAATTTCATGATATTCTATTTATTAGTTTGTGAGTTATTATGCTAAGAGTGACGCTACTTTTGTTATTTTCAAAACAATGGATCAAAAACAATTTCGTGTTTTAATTTTACACTGCTTCTTGATGGGAAAAAAATACCGTTCAAGCGAAGCAATGGCTTGAAAAGTATTATGGGGACTCCGCTCCATCAGAAACAACAATAAAACGTTGGTTTGCTGACTTCAAACGTGGTCGTAGAGACACCGATGATGCAGAACGCAGTGGACGTCCAAATGAGGCGGTAACACCAGAAAACATCAAAAAAATCCATAAAATCGTTTTGAATGATCGAAAAGTGAAGTTGCGTGAGTTAGCTGACATCGTAAAGATATCAAAAGAATGTGTTGGCTTTACATTGCATGAGCATTTGACTCTGAGAAAGCTCTGTTCAAAGTGGGTGCCGCGTTTGCTCACTGTTGATCAAAAACAAGAACGTGTTGATGATTCTGAGCAGTGTTTGGCCATGTTTAAACGTAACAAACCGGAATTTTTTGCGTCGATATGTGACAATGGATGAAACATGGATCCATCACTTCACTCCGGAATCAAAACGATCGTCATCTGAGTGGACAGCAACTGGTGAACCTCGTCCAAAGCGCCCGAAAGCACAACAATCGGCTGGAAAGGTTATGGCCTCGGTATTTTGGGATGTGCGTGGTGTAATATTCATCGACTATCTTGAGAAAGGAAATACCATCAACAGTGAATATTATATAGCGTTATTGGAGCGTTTGAAGGCCGAAATTGCAAAGAAACGACCGCATATGGCAAAGAAAAAAATTTTGTTTCATCAAGACAACGCACCGTGTCACAAGTCAATCAAAAACAATGGCAAAAGTAAATGAATTGAACTTCGAATTGCTCCCACATCTACCGTATTCGCCAGATTTGGCTCCCAGCGACTACTGGCTGTTCGCAGACCTGAAAAAAAATGCTCGCCGGTAAGAAATTTCGCACGAATAAAGAGGTTATCGCTGAAACTGAGGCCTATTTTGAGGCAAAAGATAAATCGTTCTACAAAAGTGGTATTGAAATGTTAGAGCGGCGCTGGAATGATTGCGTTGCTCTTGATGGAGATTACGTTGATGAATAAAGCTAATTTTGAACCAAAAAAAACCGTGTTTTCTTTGTTAGGCCCGGGACTTTTCAGCCCATGTGTTATATAAGGCTAACAACAATAATAAGATATATATAAGGAACGCATTAGCGAATTTGACAATGGAATTAAAAAATGGAAACAAACATCCCACTATCTCAGAAAATATTGTTCGGAGCAACATTTACCAAGAGAGATTTTTTAGACAGGAGAAGGCGAAGAATACGAATATGTAATTAAAAATATCATACAGAGTGGTATAAAAAAATTATGACAATTTAAACGTATACGCAGTGCAATAAGTGGCGCCCCTTACAATTTACAACAAAACTGTGAGCTGATTTCGATTTCTCATCTCAGAAAACCCCTTAGCACCAAATCTTGTACAAATAGTACAATTATTAAGAAAGATACTTAAGAAAAATTAAAATAAAAGTGTAACTTTGACACCCTATATCTCAAAAATTACGAATTTTTGAACTAAGGTAAGTTGGGTTAAATGGTCATATTTTCATCCCAGAAATCCACAGTCACTCTATGTACACGGAATAAGGGGACACCCTGTATAGTTTTGCAAACTGCGGAACATCTTCCTGTCCAATGTTCCAAACACACTAAAAGCGAACACATTTGTCATGCATTGATCAAATTGCCAGTACTGACATACGGGACGGAAACGTGGGCCCTGAATCGAGAAATTTTAAATCGCCTAGGATAATGAACTGGAGGCCCTGGAATGAAAAAAGAAGTAGAAGACGACCACAAACCCGATGATCTGACTAGCGGGATACAATTGGATAAATGACACCCAAGATCGAAGAAGATGGACGTGCTTAGGAGAAGCTTATTTCCGACAATGAACTGCATAGCTAAAGTGATAAGAATGATTTAGATTTCTATGTTTTTGTGATAAAATAATCAGAAACTCATGCAAATTTTCAATATATCAATCTTAATTATTGAAAATTTGTACTACATCGAAACCATAACTATTTTTTTTTTTAAATTACTTACCTCCAAATACACAGCCGAGTTAGGATCGAAATTACTATCGACTTCCTTGAAAGATGCGTTCACGTGGGGCAGCCGATGTAGCCATTCGGCCAGCCTCGGGGGGCGGTAGACGTCGTCGGGGCGGGCGCCCATGGCAGAAGGGCGGCCGAAGGCAGCGGGGCGACCTGCGTCCCGCGCCTCTTATGCCATTGCGATTGTACTTGTACGGTGGGCGAAGGGTGGTCGAATCGAAAAAAAAAAATTAGTGAGCTATCTGAAAAAAAAATAAATAAATAAAAATGATAGTTTTTTATTGAGTTGTAAAGTAATTTAAATATAAATAATTCACAGTATCTGAGCAAATAGCTTCAATTAAATTTGTAAATAGATGTAAGTGGTAAATATTAATCTACCATTAGAAAATTAGTTTTAATCTATAACACATGAGTCAGCAAAAAGGGAAAAACCTAATAAATTAGAAGAAAAAGGTTATTCACTCCCATTAACCCGAATAACCCTAATAGTAAAACCCGAACGTTTAATATTGACTTTATTGACAGATGACGTGATAATGCCACTAAGAAAACATCCTGTCTGAAGGCAGTTTCCGATGTTAGCCATAGGGAGCAGTCAGTTTTTGCAAGTATTTTCCGTTAATATTGAAACACCAAATATCGCAGTCTGCCTGATAAGTTAATGCCACAATTCAATTATTGAAACGCAATGGCTCTAGGGTTTACTCAGAGTATTGCTTCTTTATCGCAGTTGGTGTCATTTGTAATGAATGTTGTTTTCGCGATGTTTATCTTCAGGCCAATCTCTCTGGATCTGTTTTAAGTTTGTTCAGCATTTCTTCCAATTCTTCCTTGCTGTTAGGTTAGGTTAGATCAGGTTTGGTTAAGTCGTGTTAGATTCGACTAGGTTATATTGGGTTATAGTTAAGGCTTTAGATTTACACACTATTACTTTTCATTTCCTAATTTTTCATTATTTTACTTTATGTTAGGCTAGATTAGGTTTTTTTTCAAAAAGATCAGGCTCCGATGATCTCTTCGAAATATGATTAGGATTATGTATATATATATATATATATATATATATATATATATATATATATATTATATATTGTGCAGATTGCCCAATGCATTATATTGGCATGACGACCCAATTATTAAAAAAAACCGGTCAAGTGCAAGTTGAACTTGCACAATTAGTGTTCCGTACGTTGATTGTTTTTAAAATAAAAATTTTTGTTAGGGTGGTATAAAATGATCAGTGACTTCACAAAACACACCCCAAATGAGTTTTCAACAAAGTTTGTTTCCAATCTTTACTAAAAACTGGTGACTTTGAAATTTTGTTTTTTTTTTTTTATATACTTTTCGAGATAAGGTAGGGGACAGCGATTTTTTAAAAGTAATACGAAGAAAAGTGTGCGCAAGTATTACATTATATATATATATATATATATATATATATATATATATATATATATATATATATATATATATATATACACATATATATATATATATATATATATATATATATATATATATATATATATATATACATTTTACTCGTGTTTTCACAAGCTTTCATTTGACACCACACTCGATGACCTAGTAAAAAAAATTTTTTTCACTTCCGATTTCACCCCTCACAATGAACCCCTTAAGTCAAAATTTATGTTACGGTGGTATAAAATGATCAGTGACTTCACAAAACACACCCCAAATGAGTTTTCAACAAAGTTTGTTTCCAATCTTTACTGAAATCTGATGACCTTGAAATTTTGGTTTTTTTTATGTCCCATATAAATTATTAAAGGTAATGCACTCGTGATAATTTTCGTTCAATCTACACCCCGTGGAGAATATTCCAGAATTTTTTCGAAATTTTTTGATAAGTACTTTTCGAGATAAGGCCCGGGACAGCGATTTTTCGCGAATTTTTAAAAATAATACAAAGAAAAGTGCGCGCAAGTATAATATTATATATACATTTTTTACTCGTGTTTTCACAAGCCTTCATTTGACACCACACTCGATGATCTAGTAAAAAAAATTTTTTTTCACTTCCGACTTCACCCCCCAAAACTGACCCCTTAAGTTAAAATTTAATTCTCAAAACTACATGGCTCTGATGAGGCCATCAATTCCTATATTATTACCAAATTTCACCTTTCTATGTCAAATAGTTTCGGAGAAAATCGGGTGTGACAGACAGACAGACAGACAGACAGACAGACAGACAGACACCGAAGTGATCTTATAAGTGTTCCGTACGGAACACTAAAAATAGACTCAACGGACACAAGTATACAAAAAATGCAACAACGGCACTTCATAAACACACAACGGAACTTGGACATGACTTCAACTTTAATGAAACAAAGATTTTAAACAGGGACATTAATATTGGAAAACTTGCAATAAAAGAAATGATCGAAATTTAAAAAAATGAGAAATTTACAGTCAATGATAAAAGTGATATAAAAGGAATTAGCCATATTTATACAAATTTAATAAGGTAATATTTTAAAGTGTATACTCATCCTTAATATATTAACAAAAAGACTACCTGCTTAATATTCAAAAAAAAAAAAAAAAAAATACGGATCAATAATACAAAATAAAATCTACATTCGATAAGAATGCCACTACGACTTGTCAGTAGTAAATAAAATATGTGAGATTCAAGGTAGGTCCCATGCGATTTTAATTTTTAAAGATAGAACTAAGAATTTATGTAAATGGTTTATGGTTGTGTGTGTTAAATAAGTTGTATTGTACTAGTATACCTAAATGTAAATTATTTTTATACTTTTATATTCTGTATAATTTGTAGAAATAAAGAAAAAAAATGAAAATGCTCTAAACCAAAGGGCGAAACGTCAATTTAAGTTTCATTTAAATACCAAATATTCATAAAACGAACCCAAAGCCCAAGAATTGAAAACAAATATATATATATATATATATATATATATATATATATATATATATATATATATATATATATATATATATATATATATATATATATATATATATGTCACAAAGTATTTGCCCACCTAGAAATTTCAATTTAACTGCCAAAATTTAATACCTAATTAAACCCTTTTATTCTATTAGGTAAATTTAATTGTTCTTAACAAGTGTCCATCATAAAATTGTTTAGATAAGCCTTTTTGGTGAAATCACAAATTAAAAACCAATTAGAACAAATTTCCAAGTTTTGCATGATAATCGTTTTGAGGCGATTTCTGAGAATTCTAGTTGAAGTAAGAACTCACTTCAAGTTTCTAGAGATAATGGAAATTCCTAGTGACATTTTATGATAAAAACTATGCTATAAATTCCATTGCCCTTTTGGAAATTAACCATTCGCAAACAATACTTTGTCACTGATACAGACTCAATTGTTTTGTGAAAATGCCAAAAACGAAAGAAGTTTCCGTTGGAAATCGGGCTCTGATAATTGCGAGACATCAAAATGGTCACTCGAGTCGACAAATCGCGAGTGATATGCGGATGCCAAGGAGAACGGTGGATTACATCGTAAAAAAATTGTCTGGGGGATATGGAATTCTCAACCAAAAACCGCATCAGAAATCACGGCTCAAGTAAACCTGGAGCGGCCCATCCCCATCAGCGTGACAACCGTGAAAAACAGGTTAGCAGAAGGTGGACTACACGGGAGAGTTGCAGTGAGGAAACCACTTCTTAGGCAAGTGAGTTGCCTAAGACGTGTAAACGATTAGAATGGGCTCGAGAACATGAAAACTGGATATCAGAACAATGAAAATTCCGTCCTTTGGAGCGACAAATCTAAATTCGAAATTTTCGGTTCAAATCGACGAGTTTACGTGCAGCGGTCAGCTAGAGAGAGGATGTTGGAAGCCTGTCAGTTGCCTACAGTAAAACATGGTGGAGGTTCAGTAATGGTTTGGGGTTGTTTTGACAACGGTAAAGTTGGAAAAAATTTTAGGATAGAAGGAATCATGCGAAAAGAACAGTATCAAGAAACTCAAATGCTTCCTTTTGGAAGAGATATTTTTCAGGGGAAACTTATTTTTCAGCATGACAACGACCCTAAACATTCAGCTAAACAAATTAGAGAACGAGTTGATTGAGTGGTCCGTTACTTTGTGACAGTACATTTTAACAATAAAACTACTTAATTACTTTGTGACAGTTAACAAAGTAATTAAGTAGTTTTATTGTTAAATTAGAGAACCTTTGGATCAATAGAAATCCGATGACGCCCTGGAAGGGATGACTTGGTTTTCACAATCACCCGACTTGAACCCCATGGAATTGCTGTGGGATCATTTGGACAGGTGTGTTCGAAAACTCAATCCAACATCAGAAAATCACTTTTGGGAACTTTTACAAACAGAATGGGTTAAAATAACAGAAGAAACTGCTGGACAAAATGCCGAAACTCTGTAAAGCGGTAATTAAAAACAAAGGAGGTCACGTAGATGAGAAAAATCCTGGAAAATCGCGAATGTTTTTCTGATTTTCTAGACCGGAAATAATGTGAAAATAAATAATAATTCATTAAACTTTAAAAAAACAAAATATTATCTGGGTTTCTATCGTCTTGGGACTGAAATAACTAGGTGGGCAAATACTTTCTGACGTTGGTGTATATATATTTAAAATGAATGAATCCTGAGACCTGTAGGTATTTTTGAAACAACACCACTCGAATGGCCACATTGTGTGGCGTCTCCATAGATGTTTATTAATTTTCCACAATACAAAATATTCTTAATATAACTGACAATCAATGATAATTAACATTGAGCAAGATCACGTCAAGTGGACCCCCCATTTTCCACTTGATTATCAAATTCAGGTATGAGTATTTTTTTCATGAAATATTCACTATAAACAATTAATCTCCAAAACAGTTTTTAAAAATTTTCATTTTAACAATCTTTTTTTTAATGAAAATTTTTATGACTTTAAGTTAAAAAATCGATAATTAAAAAGCTATTAGAGATATTCTAATGAAACTTTCAGGATTCATAGTTCAGTACTTTAATAAAATATATAGAAGTTCAAATTATTTATTTATTTTCATATTGTTAATTAAGTTTTAAGTTAACAAATGAAAACTTCAATGACTTCTCCCTCAAAAAACGAAATTTTTTTTCTCGGTATTATGCATTAAACATCAAAGTAACAGAATCCGCAAAAAAATTTGACTGCTCGTGATTAGATTAAACAAAACAAAAATTATTTATGACGGGCGGTGAGCGCTGTCGGTACGGCGCGCTGCGCGCGTCATTGACTTACCTTTCGATCTACTCAGTAATTATAAATAAGGAACAATACTTTATTTTTTAAATAAAAATAATGTTATCTAATGAATAATTTTATTTAAACACATTACATAAAATCAATTAATAAAATAAAGATATCAAAAATTTAGCAATATTCTGTTATTTTATTTTTCTTATCGTTTTTTACGAACTGTACTAATTATATTTATTTTAGGTCTTAAACAATATTGTCAATTTTCAATTAATAAATGTAAACTTTTACTAGAGTGGGACTCATAATGTGTGTGTGTGTGTAAAATTCATCAAAATGTCAAATTACAGTTGAACGGATTAAAAAATGAATTAAAAAAAAGGGAATAATTTTATCGGAAAGTTCGAATGATTTAATCAAAAACTCTGTTTGCCAAGAATCAACATCATTGTGCTATTTTTTCAAACTGTACTAAATATCCAGGAACTGATAATGTTATAAACAAATTAAAACTATTGCTTGATAATAATGAAGTTAATGAAATTACATACAGCCAATGGAAAAGTACCGACAGGTAGGGAAAAGTTCAGTTTTTTTTTATTCGTTTTTTTATAAATATTATAATTTAATTACTCTGCTTGAAATTTACAAGACTGAAATAGTTGAAGAAAAGAAAAACAAAGAAGATTTTTTTAATGATTTAAAACAAAAATGGCCTGAATTATTGAGACATGATTTCCTTGCAAGATCTCAAGCATCCTATTTTACTGAAAAGAAGGAATCTGTTGAGGATGGAGAATTTATCGTCTGTCTTGATTTTTTTTGAAAATTATACTTTTTTTGTACAAGACGCAATCCAATCTCATCATTGGACACACCCAGGCTACAATTCACCCTTACGTAGTGTATTATAGAGAGAATGAAGAAATGAAACATGAAAACTATGTTATAATTTCAGAAAAAGTTAGTCACGACGCGAGTTCAGTTCACCTTTTTAATTCTAAATTGATTGAATTCTTAAAAAATAAGTTTGGGGCAGATAAGATTAAAAAAATTTCCTATTTTTCGGACGGAGCTGCTTCTCAGTACAAAAATAAGTATAATTTTGCAAATTTAACTAACCACAAAAACGATTTTAATGTTGACGCGAAATGGAACTTCTATGCTACATCTCACGGGAAAGGAGCATGTGATGGTTTGGAAGGAAGTGTGAAAAGACAAGTTTATCGCGCAAGTCTTCAACGGGATAATGATAAGCACATTACCAATGGGCTTTCATTGTTTGAGTGGGCTGAAAATTCATTTAAAAAAGTTAATTTTGGTTTTTGCTCTCAACAAGACCATGACTCTCATGAAAAAAAATATAAATCACGGTGTATGAGCAATCTGTGACAATTAAAAATACACGCCAGTATCATTATTACAAAACTTTAAATAATACATCACTCGAGTGCAAGCTTTTTTTCCAAAGACGTTTAAAGTTATTACAAATAAAGTTTTTAAAAAAAATAACGCAATACGGATAGATTTATAATTAAATTATAACTTATTCAATTTCTTCATTTTTTTAAAAATAAAAAAATATTTCATTAATTGATTTTATGTAATGTGTTTTAAATAAAATTATTCATTAAATAACATTATTTTTTATTTAAAAATAAAGTAT
This sequence comes from Pachyrhynchus sulphureomaculatus, assembly GCA_019049505.1. NCBI lineage: Eukaryota > Metazoa > Arthropoda > Insecta > Coleoptera > Curculionidae > Pachyrhynchus > Pachyrhynchus sulphureomaculatus. The sequence continues at coordinate 169,134,321 of CM032455.1, read as the reverse complement.
TGTTCCTTATTTATAATTACTGAGTAGATCAAAAGGTAAGTCAATGACGCGCGGCAGCGCGCCGTACCGACAGCGCTCACCCCCGTCATAAATAATTTTTTTTTTTGTTTAATCTAATCACGAGCAGTCAAATTTTTTTACGGATTCTGCTACTTTAATGTTTAATGCATAATACCGAGAAAAAAAAAAACGTTTTTTGAGGGAGAAGTCATTGAAGTTTTCATTTGTTAACTTTAAACTTAATTAACAATATGAAAATAAATAAATAATTGGAACTTCTATATATTTTATTAAAGTACAAGTATTGAACTATGAATCCTGAAAGTTTCATTAGAATATCTCTAATAAGCTTTTTAATTATCGATTTTTTAACTAAAAGTCATAAAAAATTTCATTAAAAAAAAAAATTGTTGTTAAAATGAAAATTTTTAAAAACTGTTTTGGGGATTAATTGTTTATAGTGAATACTTCATGAAAAAATACTCATACCTGAATTTGATAATTAAGTGGAAAATGGGGGTCCACTTGACGTGATCTTGCTCATTAAAAGTACCTGTCTTTGAAAAAAAGGAAATTTTAACTTAAAAAAAAAAGACACTTCATTACCGTACGTCTTGTGTAAGAATATAAAACTAAATAACATACCATTAATTATGGGCAAGACGTCTTTTCTTCGCAAACGGAAGTGGTTTAAACCTATCTTGATGAAACATGGTTTTCAGACAGAAACCCATTAGTTTTACAGTCACTGCGAAAATATACACGAACTTTAAAAAGTTAAACAAAGTGTTCATTGTTAACACTAATAATATAATAAATAATAATAAAACAGAAGGGTTACAATTGTCTTAATAAACGCCACTTTTTTCTTACTTAATCGAAGTTAAATTAGTCTTATTTTTGTGTGTGTAAGGCACAAGAATGACACGATATTTTTTTACGATCACTTGCACTACCAACTCTTAACAGTACTACCGGAATGAAGCAATTACAGCTTAAAAAAAAAAAAAACAAAACAATCCAGTTTTCTATTGATAAGATAATTGTCAGAACTACTTTATATCTTGTTGTCTTATATAAAGTTGTTGATAATTTAGTTCGTACTTATCGAAGTACTCTATAATTTGGGTACAATCGTACTGACAAATGATATCAATGACCAGTGCCATGTTGACAAATTTCTTTCTCTAACTTTCTCGGTGAATAAAAATACGCCCTCTATTGAACTATTTGTTTTTTAGGTTGGTAGAACCGTTATTATAGAAAAGTACAAATATTTAGGCACCAATATTACACCTAACATTGACCAAGACACTGAAATTAAAACCAAAATAGAGGTTGCAAGAAAATCATCGTAAATAGCTTTACGTTTCTTGGAATGCTACGTATGGTCCCAACTTTTGTATGAAGTCAAGACATAGGCGCTGAAACAATACATTACTAAGAAGCTGGAAGAATATTCAAATCCCATGGACAGCCAGGACCACTAATGAGGAAGTTCTACGAAGAACAGGCCAAAACAGAAAACTCTTGACAATCATAAAAGTACGAAAAACATCCTACTTAGGTCATGTACTTAGCAACGACAAATATTCACTATTGCAAACTATCATGTAAGGAAGAGTGGACGGAAGAAAGAAAAAGTCTTGGCTGAGAAACATCAGAGAATGAACCGGCATGAATGTAGGGGAGTTGTTTCATGTTGCGAGTGACAGAGAGAAACATTTGGAGAAGTGATCGCAAACCTCCATAGAGGAAGAAGAACCGTTATTAACATGTCATAAAACAAATGCCATTTCCATGACGTGAGAAATAAGGGCGTGTTTTTATAGAGTAAAAAACTTTCACTAAATTTTGTTTTAAAACGAAACATCTTATACCAATATATTAAAAATATCAGAAAAGTATTAGAGACGAATGTTTAACAAAATAAAATTTTTCAAGTGCCACGAATCAGAATAAAGAAGAAGTTGAAGATGAACCGCGCTTTGGAAGACAATCCACTGCAACTACAGAAGAAAGCATTAACGAAACTAAGGATCTTGTACTCCGTACTCACTATTTAAGTATTTGATATCTCGTAGACCTTATTGAAATATCAATTGGATCAACAAAATCAATTTTGAAGAACGATCTGGGCTTGCCTAGTGTGTTATCTCGTCTTGATCCTATACAACTTAATTTTCTTTATAAGAATCTTCGTATTGAGATCGCTAAGATGCTTTCTTTGAGTGACTCCATTCCATTTCATAATTTATACGACTCAGACGCGGTGCAATAATTACGTGAATATCGTGCAAAAGGTGAACCAGAACGGAAAAAATCACATCCAAGTCAAAAATCAAGGTCGTGTTAACAGTTTTCTCTGAGTAACGTGGTATTGTGCACATTTTTTTTTATGGGTCCAGCACACGTGCTGCAGGGAAGTCCCTAAAGCGCTCCAGGAGCGGCACGTGTGCGGTCTAAAAAAAAAAAAAAAGCTACTCACGCTGTTCCTGAATCGCTGTAAATTGTACTCGCTGGGAAACACAGCGCTGGGCAATTTATTCCAAAGGAATGATGTTCTCCATATAAAAGACTGCTTGGAAAGCGTTGTACGCGGAGTAACAAGCTGAACCTCATACGGATGTGAAGCACCAGCGTGACGTGTATTTATAATATGCACCGCTTTGGGAGGAATTAAGCCGGCTACATCCTTCGAACACTTTCCATGAAAATACAACAGACTCAAGTCGCCAACCGTTCTTCGATGTTCCAGCGAATCAAGGCCGCCGGTCAGTTCCGGGTCTCCAATCAGACGAACAGCTGTTCCCTGAATAGAATCCAACAAATGCAGTGTATGTTTGGGAGCGGAGCCCCAAACATGGGAGCAATATTCCATAGTTGGTCGAATTTGAGCTTTGTAAAGAATTAACAGTTGTTGTGGAGTGTAATTTGCTCCTAACTGGCCGAACGGCTAATAAAGATTATGATTTAAGCGTTATACGTCGCTTACGTGAGTCAATTCGAAAATAAATCCTGTATTATGCCAGAATAATTCATGGATCATCACGATAACGCCCATCAAACAATGAAATAATTACATATTCCTAAGTTTTTAGATAAAAATCAACCGATAAACGAACCACAAGCACCGTATTCACCAGAAATGGCACCGTGGGACTTTTTCCTGTTCCCTAGACTGAAATTACTACCCCGTAGTCAACGTCTTGAATTTATAGAAGCTATAAAAGGGAATTTGCTGACCGTCTGGATAGCAATACCGAAAATTCAGAATGACAAGTGTTTTGAAGAATGAAATAACCGGCCCAGTGCAAGTCGGACTAGCGCAATTAGTGTTCCGTACGTTACTTTTTATTACAGAGGTATAAAATGATCAATTACTTCACAAAACACACCCCAAATGAGTTTTCAACAAAGTTTATTTCCGATCCTTGTTGAAAACTGATGACCTTGAAATTTTTGTTGGATAAATTATTAAAGGTAATGCACTCCTTATGGAGAATATTATAGATTTTTTTCAACATTTTTTGATCAGTACTTTTCGAGATAAGGGGGGGAACAGCGATTTTTCGCAATTTTTTTAAAAAATAACACAAAGAAAAATGTGCGCAAGTATTATTACACATTTTTAAACTCGTATTTTTACAAGCTTTCATTTGATACCCGGCTCGATGACCTGGTAAAAAATGTTTTTTTCTCTTCCGATTTCACTTCCCAAAACTAAGCCCTTAAGTCAAAAATTAACTTTTAAAACTACACGGCTCTGATAAGACCATCAATTCCTATATTAAAGCCAAATTTCGGGTGTGATAGACGGACAGACACCAAAGTGATCTTATAAGTGTTCCGTACGTAACACTAAAAACCGTTGGCATGAGTGTTTTGCTGTGGAGGGATATATATATATATATATATATATATATATATATATATTATATATATATATATATATATATATATATAAATACATAAAGATGTAGAGCTATAAGGAAAAGACGAAGATAAGTTAAGTAGATAAAGTCACAAATGAGGGAGCGCGAGACAGTATCTCCTAGATATCAGCAGTAGAGATGACAAACACAAAGTGATCGAACACATTCTTAGCCAGAGAGGTCCTTAAAGAACTATTTAAAAGTTTAAACAATAAATCCAACGTTTTAATTAGTTCTTACAAACACGACAACACTGTAAAAGTAGTACGGGCTACGGTGCACGTGCACTCAGTTCAAAACGAAGCAGGATCGTATTTAACCAAAAAAAAAGTAAACAAAATCAAAACGGACATTAGTAACATTACCGGTAAATAGCTGCTATTTTTATACCAGTTAAAATAAGAACGTATTCTGATGGAAATATTTACTTTTCGTAGCAAACTATTTTCTATTATTCATAACACAGGCCAACGATGAAAAAACTTTTTTAATAATTTTACCTTATTCCTATGCTCTTTGGTGTGCTGAGTCAGAAAATAATAATAAAAAAGTCGTATCACCCACCAATTTTTCACATTTTAATATTCAAAATACGAAAAGTTTATTTTTTATAATTCGAGTGTTATTAGGTTGGCAATAAAATCAGAATTTTATAAGGTTGGCAGTAAAATCAAATGTTATTAGGTTGGCAGTTCCAATAAATGTCACAGCTGTTTGTTTTCTTCCAGTTAATATAACCTCGCATTGCAGTGTTTAACCCATGTGTTTTAATTCACACTCAAAGTATTGCTAATCGTGGCTGTAAAAACTCTCCCAACACTTTTTGTTACATAACACATGGGCTGAAAAGTCCCGGGCCTAACAAAGAAAACACGGTTTTTTTGGTTCAAAATTAGCTTTATTCATCAACGTAATCTCCATCAAGAGCAACGCAATCATTCCAGCGCCGCTCTAACATTTCAATACCACTTTTGTAGAATGATTTATCTTTTGCCTCAAAACAGACCTCAGTTTCAGCGATAACCTCTTCATTCGTGCGAAATTTCTTGCCGGCGAGCATTTTTTTCAGGTCTGCGAACAGCCAGTAGTCGCTGGGAGCCAAATCTGGCGAATACGATGGATGTGGGAGCAATTCGAAGTTCAATTCATGTAGTTTTGCCATTGTTTTGATTGACTTGTGACACGGTGCGTTGTCTTGATGAAACAAAATTTTTTTCTTTGCCATATGCGGTCGTTTCTTTGCAATTTCGGCCTTCAAACGCTCCAATAACGCTATATAATATTCACTGTTGATGGTATTTCCTTGGTGGTGGATGGTATTACACTACGCACATCCCAAAATACCGAGGCCATAACCTTTCCAGCCGATTGTTGTGCTTTCGGGCGCTTTGGACGAGGTTCACCAGTTGCTGTCCACTCAGATGACGATCGTTTTGATTCCGGAGTGAAGTGATGGATCCATGTTTCATCCATTGTCACATATCGACGCAAAAATTCCGGTTTGTTACGTTTAAACATGGCCAAACACTGCTCAGAATCATCAACACGTTCTTGTTTTTAATCAACAGTGAGCAAACGCGGCACCCACTTTGAACAGAGCTTTCTCATAGTCAAATGCTCATGCAATATAAAGCCAACACGTTCTTTTGATATCTTTACGATGTCAGCTAACTCACGCAACTTCACTTTTCGATCATTCAAAACGATTTTATGGATTTTTTTGATGTTTTTTCTGGTGTTACCGCCTCATTTGGACGTCCACTGCGTTCTGCATCATCAGTGTCTCTACGACCACGTTTAAAGTCAGCAAACCAACGTTTTATTGTTGTTTCTGATGGAGCGGAGTCCCCATAACACTTTTCAAGCCATTGCTTCGCTTGAACGGTATTTTTTCCCATCAAGAAGCAGTGTAAAATTAAAACACGAAATTGTTTTTGATCCATTGTTTTGAAAATAACAAAAGTAGCGTCACTCTTAGCACAATAACTCACAAACTAATGAATAGAATATCATGAAATTTTAACAGCTGTCTTTTGAAGGTTAGTATTAACTGAAAAAAAGGTGACTGCAATAAAACTAGCGCCATCTATGTGTTAGGCCCGGGACTTTTCAGCCCATGTGTTATGTGGTGAGTTTGTAGTTAAAAAACATCAAAGAAACATTACTGACTTTGTAAAAAAAGTATACTTTGCATGTTTTGGTGTAGAAATCGGTAATCAAGAAAAACGTTGGGCTCTTTACAAAGTATGTTATGTTTGTGTCGAGGATCTTAGGAAATGGTATAAGAAAGAAAAAAAAAGCTTTCAGATTTGCAGTACCATGGTATGGAGAGAGCAAGAAAATCATTCAAATGATTGTCATTTTTGCACCGTTGATGTTTCTGGATATAACTTCAAAAATAAGAAAGTAATTGTCTATCTTAACTTTACTTCAGCTAATCGGTCGGTAGGACATGGACCGGGACTTCCTGTCCCTGAGCCACCTCAGTCTATTGATGACGTTTTTACAGTCCAGTCCCGAATTTAATGAAAGTCGACCGGATGATGATCAGTTTCAATGTTCTCTAGAAAATTTAAAACCACAGTTATTTACACAAGCTGAGTTAAATGATTTAGTCAGAGATTTGGGTTTGACTAAGGAAAAAGCAGAATTGCTTGGTTCTAGGTTGAAAGAAAAACATTTATTTATAGAACAAGAGATCAACAGTTTGCTCAGTTTTTCAAGCAGGAAGAGGATTTGGTTTACTGCCATGATATTGGTAGTTTAATGAACGAATTTAGCATTGAGTACAAGAAGGACGATTGGAGGCTTTTTATAGACTCATCAAAAACTAGTTTAAAAGGTGTTCTGTTACACAACGGAAATACATATGTTTCACTGCCTGTTGCTCATTCAATCCATATGAAGGAAACTTACGAAAATCTTAACATGATTTTACAGAAAATTAATTATCCAGCTTACGATTGCATGCCATGTGGAGATTTAAAAGTTCTCTCCATGGTCCATGGTCAACAAAAGGGATTTACAAAGTTTTCTTGTTTTATATGTGAGTGGGACAGCAGAGCAAGGGATCAACATTGGTCCAAAAAACAATGGCCCGTAAGAAAAACTTTAACACCTGGCAAGAAGAACATTTTGCATAAAACTTTAGAAGACCCAAAAAAGATTCTTCTACCACCACTACACATCTAGTCAGGCTTAATGAAACAATTTGTGAAGGCCTTGCCTAAAGATGGTGAATGTTTTAAATATTTGTGTAAAAGATTTCCTCATTTATCAGAAGCCAAACTGAAAGAAGGGGTTTTTTTGTTGGGCCTGATATTCGTAAAATGATGTTCGATTCCAACTTTGAAGCAAGGATGATTACAAAGGAAAAGGAGGCTTGAATATTATTTAAAGAAATTGTGACTAAGTTTTTGGGCAATGTGTAAGACCCTAACTATGAACTTATCGTGGCTAATATGATAGACAAGTTCAAAAATCTGGGTTGTCTGATGAGCCTTAAAGTCCACTTCTTGCACAACCATTTTGACTTCGGTTCCATCATATAAAGGGGATGGAGAAACGGTACCAGGGACGGTGGAATATCAACATGATGGGTGATTACTGTTGGTCACTTCATAGAGAACAACAAAATGCATCACATCGGAGAAAAAGCTATACAAGAAACTTAATAGAAAAAAGGGAAAGGAAATACAAAAAAATAAGCACCTAAAATATTCATATTGAATTGAAATATGTTATAGAGAGTAAAAATTGTAGCCTAATCAAATAAAAGTACGGTTTAAGTTTTTATTTTTTATGTAACAAATTTTCCCTATTTTGAAATTTAATCGATGTCATATTGTAAGAGAACTGTGGGTGATACAAAAAAAACTGATACCAGATACGGTTTCAGCACCCAAAAATACATAACACTTAGATGTATTAGTTTGGAAAATTTTTACAAATATTTTTTTTGTTGGCCTGTGTAATTAGGTACTAAAATTCGCTGTCTGGTATTTCTAATATACTACTTGATGTGTGTCAATAAAATAAGAAGTCTTTAGGAACTAGGACGAACTTAGATTGTGACTACTCTGCGCGATAATTTTAATCGAAGCAGTACATTCTCTGTCTAAATTAAATTAAATACAATAAACTGTTTGTTCTCAACTAAATCAAATAACACTTCTGTTCGCGAGCTACAACCCATTAATTACATGTTTACCAGTAATAAAGGCCATAAATTAGGAAAGCAGAAAGGGCTTTTATAAGATTCACACGATTCATTAGCTAATTAAACTAAGTTCATTAGACAGAAATTGTGTAAAACACGACTACGATGCTGGAAATTACATCGTTACACGCGAACAGTGTTTACTTATATTATATAGGTTTGGTCTTCAGAAGCCTGAATTACTAAGTATCCTTTTCGCTAATTTCTAATCTAAAACGTCAATTATGGGAAAATTTAATAAAACCTGTCGAATAACTTATGTTGTGTGAAATGCAATGAAATTTTAAAAGATGGTCGCTATCTCGCTAAAAATCACAATTCAACTAAGAATTCACTACAACAGCTTTTTAGTGTTCCGTACGGAACACTTATAAGATCACTTCGGTGTCTGTCTGTCTGTCTGTCTGTCTGTCACACCCGATTTTCTCCGAAACTATTTGACATAGAAAGGTGAAATTTGGTAGTAATATAGGAATTGATGGCCTCATCAGAGCCATGTAGTTTTGAGAATTAAATTTTGACTTAAGGGGTTAGTTTTGGGGGATGAAGTCGGAAATGAAAAAAAAAAATTTTTTACTAGGTCATCGAGTGTGGTGTCAAATAAAAGCTTGTGAAAACACGAGTAAAAAATATATATATAATATTATACTTGCGCGCACTTTTCTTTGTATTATTTTTAAAAATTCGCGAAAAAATCGCTGTCCCGGGCCTTATCTCAAAAAGTACTTATCAAAAAATTTCGAAAAAATTCTGGAATATTCTCTACGGGGTGCAGATTGAACGAAAATTATCACGAGTGCATTACCTTTAATAGTTTATATGGTATATAAAAAAAACCAAAATTTCAAGGTCATCAGATTTCAGTAAAGATTGGAAACAAACTTTGTTGAAAACTCATTTGGGGTGTGTTTTGTGAAGTCACTGATCATTTTATACCACCGTAACATAAGTTTTGACTTAAGGGGTTCGTTTTGAGGGGTGAAATCGGAAGTGAAAAAAAAATTTTTTTACTAGGTCATCGAGTGTGGTGTCAAATGAAAGCTTGTAAAACACGAGTAATATATATATATATATATATATATATATATATATATATATATATATATATATATATATATATATATATTTTATATATATATATATATATATATATATATATATATATATATATAATGTAATACTTGCGCACACTTTTCTTTGTATTACTTTTAAAAAATCGCGTCCCCTACCTTATCTCGAAAAGTACTGACCAAAAAATTTTGAAAAAATTCTGGAATAATCTCCACGGGGTACAGATTGAACGAAAATTATCACGAGTGCATTACCTTTAATAATTTATTTGGTATATAAAAAAAAAACAAAATTTCAAGGTCACCAGTTTTCAGTAAAGATTGGAAACAAACTTTGTTGAAAACTCATTTGAGGTGTGTTTTGTGAAGTCACTGATCATTTTATACCACCCTAACAAAAATTTTTATTTTAAAAACAATCAACGTACGGAACACTAATTGTGCAAGTTCAACTTGCACTTGACCGGTTTTTATAATAATTAGAGGCCGGATTATATGCAACATAAAAATCTTGAAATATGCATGAAAAATGCTTAAAATATGCATGAAAAGGGTCAAAATATGCAATATTAAATAATAATAAAAGTAGTAATTTTTAGAGAGTTGATTGAGTGGTCCGTTACTTTGTGACAGTACATTTTAACAATAAAACTACTTAATTACTTTGTTAACTGTCACTAAATATATTTGTAAAGATTTTACAATTGCGTTATCGCGATTTCGTAGTACAACTACATTGTCAAACGCTTAACTAAGACTAAAACAGATTTTTGGTATTTTATGTTTATATGATGAACAGATGTGGGTCTATTATATGTTAAAAAAGTTTGAACAAAAGAGAATTTGCTACGTCTAATTGACTATTCAGTAAATTTATATTATGGTCCTTTGAATGTCTGTAAATTTCTATAGATTCTAAGAAGTTGAGTTTTGACCCTTTAGGTGCCATATGGAGATAAAGATAAAACTAATAAATACAATAAATCAAGAGTTTATAAACTTAATTGTCAAGAGTGCAATAGCTGTTACGTAGGCCAAACGGGACGGAATTTCAAGACAAGATTCGCAGAACACAATGCCTCTTATAGGCTAAAAAATGAAAAATCACACTTTGCTAAACACTTCTTAGAAACAGGCCATACTTTTCCCAATATCGATTGTTTACAAATACTCCATATGGCACCTAAAGGGTCAAAACTCAACTTCTTAGAATCTATAGAAATTTACAGACATTCAAAGGACCATAATATAAATTTACTGAATAGTCAATTAGACGTAGCAAATTCTCTTTTGTTCAAACTTTTTTAACATATAATAGACCCACATCTGTTCATCATATAAACATAAAATACCAAAAATCTGTTTTAGTCTTAGTTAAGCGTTTGACAATGTAGTTGTACTACGAAATCGCGATAACGCAATTGTAAAATCTTTACAAAATATATTTAGTGACAGTTAACAAAGTAATTAAGTAGTTTTATTGTAGTAATTTTTAGTTTTTTATTTCAAAATCAGCATAAAAATTAACAAGTTATCGACGATGTTTAAATTTAATTAACGATTATTTAATATTTTTTAAAATTATTTAACATTTGTATTCTTGTACACGTAAACAATAAGGTATTGTTCGAAATGTTGGGTAGTAAGATTGTGTCTTCGATCACTTAAAATATTTTTATAAGTGGAAAAAAGACCGTTCCACATCCACTGAGGTAACTGAGCAGTATTTGAATTTGGGTGCTATGTTAGCACTTGTTTCTGGCAAAAGTTCACCCGTCCCATTAATAAAACTATCAATTTGACACAAAGGTTCAAAGCCTGGGTTATTGCACAAAATGTTTTTAAACTTTTTCTTTAACTCTACGCGCGAATACATCTGGCAATGTGGAGTTTATTTGACGGATTTTATTCATTAACTGAAATGATTCGGTCAACGCCAAACCTCGAGTTTCAAGCATTTTAATACCCACAGGTATGTGGGAAAAGTGAGTGCTAATCAAAGCTATGTTTTTTTTTTTTAATATCGGAGTCGTTAAATGCTTTGCGGGTGGCATGGTACACGTTAAACTTTAACACAACACGTTAAAAATTGCAAAAAGACTACACTGATGCAAGCGCGTCGACAATAATGTTAAAACTGATATCTTGTTTTAAAATAAAAATTCGTCTTCTAGAAAATTATTTATTTGATCCACGCTCAAACAAATATTCTTAAAAACTAACTACTTATCACTTAATATCCCGACCAAGAAACAAAGGAATAAAATACCGTCGTAATTTTGGGTATTCCCTTGGCACTATAACCTAATCGATGTTTAGATCGGTTCCAGACGGCGACATTAACAATACCCTGAGCAACTCAATTGCCTAGTAATACCGAGAAATATTGTAAATATAGGAAAAATATGCATCATTACTAGATTTTGGGTAAAATATGCAATAATCGGTCAGAATGGTCTAAATATGCAAATGCATATGAAAATATGCAAATGCATATAATCCGGTCTCTAATAATAATAATAATGATATTAAGCCCTCAGGGACTAGGGGAATCCCAGGATTCTCCTAGTACAGGCATTAACGATCCCGATGTACCTGAGTCATGTTGTGCTGTCTTTGTGTTGTCCAGATTATTTGAGAGGAAAAAACGGCACCTATGGAACGAGCCTGGAGATACTCGCCTTTTCGGAAACCTTAAATAGCATCTTTCATATCTTCCCAAAACAACGAAGAACAAGAGATACAAGAATAACTTTTAGGGACAGACCAACAATAATAAGCACATGAAAACACACCTTCTACTAACAGGCAACCCAATGTCGGGACATTTTGAGCTTCTGACACCAAAGAACACTGAAAACACCCCAAACAATAGTAAACCAATAAAAGAAGCATCGGGCGAGCGACGTAACGATCGAAACGTCGCAGGAAATGACAGCTCGACCAAAACGATGAAGACCGGGCAAAAGAAAATGGATCTGCCAAACGTGTTGTGCCGGCGAGTAAGCCGACACCCACTAAAGCGGCGGAAAAAATCAAAGCAACGCATGAGTTGCACCACAGAAATCAACGAACACGTCATGCATTGCTATAAGAAAATCACAAAACCTGACAAAGAAATCACTAAGAAAATAATGACTCGCCGCCCGTACTCACCGAAATCAATCCCAAACACAACCGACACAGATGCGGGGCAAACACAACCACCAAAGCCAAACCAAGCCACGTATGTTTTACAAGGACAACATGCAATTACAAAGGCTGGCAAACCAAGACAGCGGTTAAAGGGGACAGATAAATTGAACAGAACAGTGATGCGCTGTTACTACACCGCCACCAATTGTTCCCCTCGTTATATCAGCCACAGGCCTTACACCAACAACATTCACACCACACTTAGTACAATTAGGACTCAACACAAACATACACAAAAACATTCAGAAGTCAGTGATTTTGAAAACATGTAACATTGTCAGGTCATTCCTTAATACACAATGGTAATAGCGTTTGTGCTGACTTGGCTTGGGACCGTCAGCGAAACATGGAACCACATTGACTAAATGTGCGAAAGAAGAACTTTTTTGTGATATAATGTCTGACTTGGTTTCGTCTGCTTGGTGGCATCAGCTACAGTGAACCACTTCGAAGTAAGTCCGGCCAGCGAACTTCAAGGGGTCACGAGTAACGTGTAACCCATATGGGCCCAGATCGTTCCAACAGCCCAAGCAATATCGCAAACGTCGGGTGGCGATTGGTTAACACCCCATTTAACTCGGAAAATCCGTTGTTACGGGAAACAAAGATTACAAAACTACGTGGCATATCTTCGCAGATCCGGCTACGTTCGAGCGCCTTTAGAACAGCCTGAGCCTCCTTCCTTAGTTTACCTTGAAACTTACTGCTTACAGTTTCAAAAACAGAACGAAATTAATCATGAGATCGCAAAGAAAGACGTTTCAAATGATATTAAAGACACGAAGAGCTTTTCCGCCCCAGGACCAGCATCCATGAACATTTCGCTAGAATCTTTAATACCTGATTCAATGAGAGCCAACGAATTCCTATGTGGTTTGTAGAGGGAAGAACGGAACTAATTTCAAAAAAGGACTACTTAACCAACCCCTAAAATTATAGACCGACCATGCGCTTAACCTCTTGCTACAAAATATTCACTCGCATTATCTACAAAAGACTACTTATCGTATATTTGAAAGTTGTTGATCAAGATAATCGAAAAAGGCATTCAGCTCTTCTTCGCCATGTCCATAAAATATTTTTTACGTAAAAGAAGTTTGCGTTAACTGCTTTTAAACACCACGCACTATTATTTTTCTAATTTTGTATATGTTCATTCCGTTTTATCGTCGAAATCTCATAAAACGACTTTGTTTATTTTTCATTGATGTTAACAGGCAGCAGGCAGTTTAATATTATTTTGAGAGTACTTAACATATTTACATTAGCAGGAGTCTAGTGTCATAAATGAAAAGTTTAAACCATACACGAACCGCCAAAATTAGGTAATGCTAGTGTATTTTGGTGAGTATATGGTAGACAGAGAATTGTCTTTTAAATACCTAAGCACACTAATTAGTAGCCAATGAAATCCAAAAATGGAGATTAGATCGTGAATCGAGCAGGCTCGTGGGAGCTTCATGAACATCAAAAATCTTTTCACTAGGTCTGACCTTAATCTAGAACTTCGAGTGCGTATGATAAGATAGTACATTTTTTCAGTATTTCTGTATGAATGTGAAGGCTGGACTCTTGATCCCAGCTCAAAGCTTTCGAAACGTATGTTTAAAGAAGGATTCTACGAGTATCATGGGTAGAGAGAGTAACAAATGCTGAAGGCCATAGACGAGGGAACAAATCCACAGAACTACTGCTGAGAAAAACTAGGAATATCGATCATATAATGGAGGAGCAAAGTATGATTTGCTGAGGATGGCTATTGAAAGCAAAATACAGGGCAGAAGATCAGTTGGGAAACGTCAAAATTCCTGGGTAAAGGACATCCAAAGATGGTTTAATTGCTCAATAGATATTTTTAGAGCTGCAATTTCCAGAACTATGTTAGCCACCTGAATCGCCAACCTTCGTCAGGAGGTGGCGAACTAAGCAAAAGAGTGTATTTTTAAATCTTTCTACTAATGCGAAAAATCAGTTTATGAATGCAGATTTATTATGCATGCCATTTATTATTATGATTGTTTTTGTTTTACTTTCTCACATTTGGTCAATGTGGTTCTATGTTTGGCTGACGGGCCAAAACCAAGTCAGCACAAACGCATTACCATTGTATATTAAGGAATAACCTGACAATGTTACATGTTTTTCAAAATCACTGACTTCTGAATGTTTTTGTCCTAATTTTACTAAGTGTGGTGTGAATGTTGTTGGTGTAAGGCCTGTGACTGATATGACGAGAGGAACAATGATGACTTTTTCTTGTTTCCATATTTTTTATTTATTTATTTATTAGAATTATTTATTAGAATTAATATTATTTATTAGAAAAGCCTATAAAAAAAACTTTTTTATATACGACTGTTGATCCTAACGTAAAAGGGTGCTTATAGCGGCAGTATTTTGTGATCTGTCCAAGGTTTTTGATACCAGCGATAACTACTGTCTATATTGGAAAGCTCTGGCTTTGAAAGTTTGGCATTGTCATGGTTAAATCTTACTTAACATGCCAGAGTGTATTACTTTCTGGTATACACTCCGTTATTTTAAGCATTGTTGTACGGTCTGTCAAGAACGTGGCCGCTCGTATTTTTGAAAAAAATGTATTTTGAGAACACTTTTTTCCATCAATATATTCTTTGGTGTACCAATCGCCTCCTGCATCAATAATCGCCTGGCATCTTCGAGGCGTGCTGTCGAGGAGATTTTCTGCATACTCTGTAAATTTTTCGAATCTCGCGAGACAACTGAGTCAAAGTCCTTGGAGTCTTTCCTCTGAGCTTTCTCTTTACAAGGTATCAAGCGTTTTCAATAGGGTTGATGTCCGGCGATTGTAAGGGCCACTCTAGTATCTTATCGTCGGCCCAAGCGGGCCGCTTCATGATGTGATTTTCGCCTAGCAAAGGTTCCCTCTACCGATTTTTTGTCGAATCGCTAGAATCGCATCTACCTAAAATGAATTATTGCAGACACGTTCTTACTTGACAACTGCAGTATGTCTCAATGGTCTTTTTTCATATTCTGCTCTTAATGCATATACATAGTAGTTTACGTTATCTAAGGATTCAGAGAAAAATTATTCAGTTCGCTGACGACACCACGATTGTTTGTCATCACCGTGATCCCATCATCTTAAACAAGTCGTGGTATTTACAGTCCCTGGCCAAATTATTAGACGCACTGTATTTTTTTTTAGTAATTTTATGTTTCTTAAGAGTTTTTATGCAATAATGGTATATTTAAACTACAATATTATTGATTTTTATTTAAAAGAATTGTTGTAGACTACATATTTGTATTTATTTTTAACATATGGCAACACTGTGTTGACAAAGTGATACATGAACGTAAACAACTACAAACCTGTATCAGTCGCGATCGGAATCGAGTCAGGTACGGACGTGTTTCTGTGGCTTTATGGACTGTGATTGTTTGTTTAACAGTTTTATACTACTCAGTTATTAGTTTATTTTGTATGCAGTGTTTTAAAAAAGTAATTGGACTATTTTCATTATGGGTAGAAAAGGCGATCTTTTTACCACGTAAAAAAAGCTGAAATGAAGGCCCTTGTGATTGCGAAAACATTTACAAACCGAGAAATATCACGAAGATTGGAGGTTTCTGAAGCTAGTGTACGACGCATAAAAAAGAAAATTGAGTCAGGGAAGGAATTAAGCCCGAAAAGAAAGAAAAGATGCGGTAGAAAACCAATTTTCACTCCACGGTCAGAGAGATGTTTGAAGAAAATTTGTGTAGAAAACAGATTTGCTACCAAAAAGGTAATAAAATCACAACTCCAGGATGCTAGCGTAAATGCTTCTGAGCGCACTGTTCGAAGAAAATTGAAAGAATTAGATTTTAAGGCCTGTCGCCCCGCCAGGAAGCCCAAGTTAACAGCTGCAATGAAAGCAAAGCGCCTGAAGTGGGCCAAACAATGGCAAGACAAAGATGTGGACTTCTGGAGATCGGTAAGATACAGCAATTTAATCAATAATTGATACGTTATTATCATTTTCAGTTAAATAAAGCAAATAAACATGGAAGTTTATATATTTTTCCTATTTTTGACAGGTCTGCTTCAGTGACGAAAGCACATTCGAAATTTTGCAGAATAAAGCTCAGTATGTGCGTCGTCGTCATGGAGAAAAGTTTCATCCTGATTGTGTCGTCCCGACGGTTAAACATCCCACCAAAGTGATGATTTGGTCAGTCATCAGCGGCAAGGGCACTGGACGTCTGTACGTCGTCAAAGGAATAATGAGGCAAGATCAGTACAAAGAAGTATTACAAAATCGGTTGATTCCACAGCTCAGAGAATGGTTTCCAAATGGGGAACCATTCACTTTCATGCAAGATGGAGCTCCCTGCCACACTGCTCGGCCTGTTAAAGCTTTTTTTGGCAGAAAAAAATATCCCTCTGTTGGATTGGCCGGGTAATAGCCCTGATATGAACCCCATTGAAAATGTGTGGGAGCTGATGAAAAGAGAAGTGGCTAAAGATGTGATTACCAACAAAACCCAGCTCCTAGAAAAGATTGTTCATGTGTGGAATCATCATCCTCAAATGCAGGAGACAGTACAATCTTGCATTGATAGCATGCCGCGCAGAATTAAAGCTTTGATAGCGGCTAAAGGTGGCTCAACTAAATATTGACTTTTACTAACATTAATTTCACTTTTCTTTAAAACTTAATAAACTTATGCTTTTCTAAATTAATGCTGTTTTATTTATGTCAAATAAATATGTAATTGATTGGATAATATAAAAATAAAAAACAAATCAATTTAAAATAATAAAACGGTACAATATCACTCGGTAATTAATATTTTACATGAAATCTTGCAGTGCGTCTAATAATTTGGCCAGGGACTGTAGGTGAATGCAGTAAGGTAGTGGTATCCTGCAGGGTTACTTCGGACTTCTTTATTTATACATTTTTATATTTTGATTATTTTTTTACCTTGCGTTTTTCCTTTTCGATCTACGGTTGGATGGATGGATAATCAGCGAAGTCAACATTTTATATAATAGACCAAGACGACTACCCGAAATTTTGATCTGTCAACTAACCGTTTTTTGGACCAAACATATCGACTAACGTTGAAATTGCGGCCCCCGTGCCCTGGAATGCCTAGAGAAGGCTCAAAATACTACATCTAAAAATGGACTGTCGTTTAACACCACTTGAATCAAGTATTATAACATTTTTTGACACTAAAAAAGTCGAGCGCCCCAAAAGGTAGACGCCGCCGAGACCGGACCCGGACTTTTTTAGTGGTACTTGATTCAAGTGGTTGTTAAACGACAGTCCACTTTTGGCTGTAACATTTTGGGCCTTATCTGGGCATTCCAGGGCACGGGGGCCGCAAAATCAACGTTAAAAAGGCTTTTACTCGACTCGTCCGATAGAATGAACAATTAGGCAGACGGTTAGTCGACTGGTCAAAATTTCAGGTCGTCGTCTTGATCTATAAACAAAAAAATAAATTATCTCCATATATGGCAATAAAAAAAAATGAAAAGAAAAATCGTTTAAGCCGTCCCAAAACTGGAATTAAACATGTACAAACGTACCGTATCCGCATAAATAACTCAAAAAGAAAGCCCCTCTTTATAAAAAACCTCTGGCTGAAAGCATGTTCCAGATGTGGAACATAATTCATTCAACATAAATATAAAATGAAAAATGTCTTAACCTAATTTCGGGGGGCACTCCAGATTTTTATCCATCAAAAACACAGGAATTTAATTTATGTATTTACGTCATGTCGGATTTTTCATGCACATGTAAGGCCGGTCTGTTTATTATATACAGGGTAGGTTACAAGTGAGGCTAATTTACACGATAAACTTTTCAAAATAACAAATAAATAACCCGCTAAGTGCAAGTCGGACTTGCGCAATTAGTGTTCCGTAAGTTGATTGCTTTTAAAATAAAATCTTTTGTTACGGAGGTATAATGACTTCATAAAACAAACTACAAATGAGTTCTCAACAAAGTTTGTTTCCGATCTTTGTTGAAAACTGATGACCTTGAAATTTTTATTTTTTTTATATACTCGTACCAGATAAATTATTAAAGGTTATGCACTCATGACAATTTTCGTTCAATCTGGACCCTCTGGAGAATATTTCGGAATTTTCTCAAAATTTTTTAATCAGTACTTTTCGAGATAACGGGAGAAACAGCGATTTTTGGAAATTTTTTAAGAATAATACAATGAAAAGTGTATATGTTTTCACAAGCATTTGACACCCTACTCGATGACCTGGTAAAAAAAATTTTTTTCACTTCCGATTTCACCCCCCAAAACTAACCCTTTAAGTCAAAATTTAACTTCCAAAAAATTACACAGCTCTAATGGGGCCGTCAATTCCTATATTAATGCCAGATTTCAACTTTCTATGTCAAATAGTTTCGGAGAAAATCCGGTGTGATAGACGGACGGACGGATGGACGAACACTGAAGTGATCTTATAAGTGTTCTTTTTTTTATGGGCCTAGAACACGTGCTGCAGGGAAGTCCCTCAACCGCTCCAGGAGCGGCACGTGAGCGGAAAAAGCAATTCACGTTGTTCTTGAATCGCTGTAAATTGTACTCGGTGGGAAACACAGCCCTGGGCAAATTATTCCAAAGGGATGATGTTCTCCATATAAAAGACTGCTTGAAAAGCGTTGTACGCGGAGTAACAAGCTGAACCTCATACGGATGTGAAGTATGACGCGACGTATGTTTCTAACATGCACCGCTCTGGAGGAATTAAGCAGGCTACATCCTTCAAGCACTTTCCATGAAAATACTTGTAGAATAAACTCAAGTTGCCAACCGTTCTTCGATGTTACAGCGAATCAAGGCCACCGGTCAGTTCCGGGTCTCCAGTCAGACGAACAGCTCTTCCCTGAATAGAATCCAACAAATGCAGTGTATATTTGGGAGCGGAGCCCCAAACATGGGAGCAGTATTCCATAGTTGGTCGAATTTGAGCTTTGTAAAGAATTAACAGTTGTTGTGGAGAGTAAAGTTTTCTGGTTCGAAATAATGTTCCCAACTTTTGAGAAGCTGTCCTTACGTCTCCGTACAGAACACTAAAAATTATTCAGATTCCTTAAAAATTGCGTGACTGAGACTCATTTTATTGTCTAAAAAGGTGTTTCTTGAAAAAAAAAGCAATATGTACATTGACAGATTAATAAAAATCATGGTAAATCCGCCCAGACAGATCGATAGTGTGAGATTTCAACTTTCTATGTCAAATAGTTTCAGAGAAAATCGGGTGTGACAAACGAACAGATAGATAGGCAAACAGACGGATAGACAGACCGACGGACAGACACCGAAGTGATCTTATAAGTGTTCCGTACAGAACACTAAAAAAGTTATTTGATTGGGACGGGCGTAAATAGACATTATATTGCTCAGGGTCAGAAACGAAACTTTTAGAGGTGACAGCAGCTTAAATTGAGGTTGTGATAATTATACGAACAACTTTCATCTGCATTAGAGATGTAACGGGCAGTACTTTTTAGGATCCGGCAAAACCGGGAACCCGACTACGCAGGACCTGCTAAAGCCGACGCTCGGCCGAGTAGGTCTACCAACACTGCCAACGTTAGATAATTTAATTTAATAAGATATAAAAATCTTATTCCTATATTGTCTACGTTAAAATGTCTTTTTAATGATTCTTCTTCTTCCTGTTCCATGTATTCACATACGTCGAGGTCTCTGTACCATTTTTTCAGTTTATATTGAGGTTGTATTCTCTGCTGGACGCAGCGTCCGGCACTCCACACCAGTCCCTGATATTCCAGAGCTACGAGTGCTGCTTTCTACCCGGTCCTCGCTAACCCTCCATTTTTCCCTGAAAGATAAGTTTTTGGAATCGAGTAGCGGTCCCAAATAAGACACGTTTTCTTTGTCTTATGATATTAAGTGCTTGCCTCTCCACCCTGGTGCTTTAAAGCACTTCTTCATTGGTCAGGTGTTCTGTCCAAGACATTCGTAGCAAACCTCGCAGTATCTATCCATAGCTCGAAAACTTCAATACGATTCAATGATCTCAATTTTAACGACCATGTCTCAGCACCACATAAGAGGATCGGCCAGACATAGCATTTTATTACTTATAGGCCCAGGATTAGGAGCAATTGTCTTTGAAGCAGCATATTTCTCAACTTTAGAAAAGTATCCTTTGTCATGTCAATCCGTAGTTTAACCTTCCCATCACAATTCCATCCTTCGAGTCAAGATATTTTGAAATTTAGTAACCCTCCCAATCTCTTGATCATTTATAAAGAGAGATGCATCCTCTTGGGGGTGTCTACTAATCACCATGATTTTAGTTTTCCCAATATTTATACGTAGACCATACTCCTCGTCAATATCGTTCAGCTTATTGATTAGAATTTGCAGATCTTTCATGTTATTGGTAACTATTGCGATATCGTCTGCATACCGAATATTATTTATAGACTTTCCATTAACGTTTATCCCTCTGCATTCATCTTTTAGAGCAAGTTGAAATATTTCTACGTAGATATTAAATAATACTGGAGATAGTATGCACCCCTGCCTAGATATTAAATAATACTGGAGGTAATATGCACCTCTGCCTAACACCCTTTAAGACATTGAAAAGTGTGTTTAAAATGTCCTAATTAATTTTGATCTCGGCAGATTGATTTCATTATAGCTGTCTTATTATTCATACATCCTAATCATCTATAGCAATTTCACGCAGGCATCAGAAAGTCATGCTTTATGTTGACAATGATGATTGGGTTTTTAAAAAATGAGCAAAGTATGGAGCTACTTTTTTACTTGATGAGGAAGATGAAACAAAAAGTGGTATGTGGGTTGTGCAGTGTAAAAATAACGCGAGGTTTAGGAAAAAAAGCTCGTACTTCGTCTTTATGGAAACATTAAAATCTAAACATTCCCCTAGTTTGGTCAATGAAGATAAGAATAAACCAGAACCATCAACCACCTCTGGGAATTTAAAGCAAGGTAATATTACAGAATATTTTGGAACAACTGAACAGTGGAATATTAATGATCCTAAAGAAAAACTTGTACACAGAGCAATAAGAGAGATGATAGCCTTAGACAACCAGCCTTTTCCATTTGTAAAAAATTTAGATAAAAACACTGGATCTCGGAGAGTAATGTAGGTAAAGCGTTGGAATGTGACTCGAATTTTTTGTGATCTAATTTCAAGAACCACCATGATTTATTAAGTATCAAAGATGTGAACACTTCCGTTTTAAATCAACATTAAATTTAAAACACATCCTTAATCCATTTAACCGGACGTTTATTAATTAATATTGCTGCCAATAGAAATAAACAAGCAGTTTTATCGAATATGGCCTATAATGCATACCAAAACATTAGATACCCGTACATTGTTCAATCATATTTCATTAGATAAAGTAACACAGTAATAAAAACACCATATACGGATGTCATGAGTAATTATAAAAGATGGATATATGACTTGCATTTTATTAGTTACATTATATTTTTATGGTTTATTATGTTTTTAGCTACTGTTATACGGAGAGGTCAAAAATAAAATGAGAAACGAAATTGGTAAAGTAATTTACCCAATATTTATATATATATATATATATATATATATATATATATATATATATATATATATATATATATATATAGGGTGTGATGCATGACAAATGTTCGGGAAAGTCGTTTTTGTCCATGGGCCAGACTCCAGCCGCTTGAAATCCGTTCACAATGATGCCAATGATAGCAGCTCTTTGGTAAGCTTCTGTTATCTGAGGACCTGGATTTGTCCTCAATCATTCTTCTGTTGCTTGAATATAATAAGAGCTCTTAGGTTTAAAAAAAAAGACACGTTGAGTAGCTGAAGCCAGTGAGTAGTAATGCGTGGCAGTTGTAACATTAGCCTTTGCTATGTTCAACGCTTTCCGGTTCGTCGAATGCGTTGTATTTCCGTTAAGCAGAAGTAACACTTTATTTTCAAGGACTAGCTCTATGACGCTTATAAAATGTTTCATCCATTTTACAAGTGCCTGGCATGACGACAGTCTCAGAAGGTATGTCATTGCCCAATTCAGGATTTTGTCTCATTCTTTTGAGTATTTAATCCTAAAACTTTTTGCATTTTTTTCTGAACGGTGGAAAATCCACTTTCATCAACGTTAGAAATTTTGTAGACGAAAATTTATTTTTATTTACGATTTTTTTAAGGTGGGAGTCGATTTGTTCTACTCTCCCTACTTGAAAACAGCTGATAAGGGGGAATGACCTAGATGTTCCGGCACCTTACCGAGGCCAAAGTCTCTCTTTCATGAGCGGGTTGGTTTTGTAAATATTTGGTAAAATGGAGTTTTGCCCTTTTTTATTAATTTCTCAAAAATTTTCGAATTAAAAAAAAAAGTATTGAATGTGCTTTTACATGGCTTCACGAGTCATCCATTTCATTATATGCAATGAATTTCATAACACCCTATATATATATATATATATATATATATATATATATATATATATATATATATATATATATATATATATATTTGTATATATATACATATATATATTATATATATATATATATATATATATATATATATATATATATATACATATATGTATATATACATATATATATATATATATATATATATATATATATATATATATATATATATATATATATATATATACATAAATTGCAAAAATGGAGAAGTTTATAATTATTTTTTTTACTAAATTGTTTGTTAGGTCATAAAGAACACATTTACTCAATATAACCCCCTTCTGCTTGAATGATCGCCTCCATTCTCGGTCTGAAGCGGTCGCAGGCCCATTTTAATGAGTTACGATCCATATCGACGAATGCCACTTCAATAGCGGCTCTCAATGATGCGACGTTTGGATGTCTCAACTTGTTAGTGACCCTTTTAACCACGCTCCATACATAGAAGTCCAAAGGATTTAAATCTGGGCTGTTGGGAGGGCAAAATTCTTTGGACCAAAACATGTCGACAACATCATACAGTCGACCTTGGGCACCAAAAGAATCGAATGATTTCTGTCGCTGAGCGCCCAGCGCGAACACTTTCGATAATCGCGGCTCTTCGATTATATTCCGCACTTGGTTTTAACATTGCGACTGTTTCGAGGTTATGAATGTTTAGTACATACGTCAAGCTATTTGAACGCCAATCGCGACCTCTCGAAGTGGTATAAAACGGCGGGAAATTCAAATTGAATGTTGTCCGGATTTTGGCGCCACACCCTGTATATGTTTATATATATATATATATATATATATATATATATATATATATATATATATATATATATATATATACTCAGGTGTCAAAAAAGTATCGGGCCTTTTTTAAGTCAAAAATTAAACAACTTTTTTATATTCTATATTAAATTTTATTGAATAAAAGATGCGCCGTTGTGATCAACGATCCTTCGCAATTTTTGTGATAAAACCATTATCACGTCACTGTAGAACTTCTGAAATTTCTAACCGAAGAGGAACCGAACCAAGTGATTTTCACAGGCCTCTTTTACTTTACACAATTAAGAGAGTTCCGGAGAAACCTAAGCAAATGATAGTCTAACAGTAAAGGGTCTGGGTTGTATGTTGGTGCATCAAAACTTCCCAACTAAGCTCTCATAATTTTTGCCAGGTGTGGTCTGGTGCTGTCATGATTGAAGACCACGCCTTTTCTATTCCGGTCTCATTCTCTCAGGTGCCCATTATAAACTTGTAAATAGTACAAATTTAATAATAATCACAAAATACAAAGTTAGAATCCTTTTAGTAAGCTCTTCTAAACTTACTGTGGATCCAGATAATTAAAAAAAAAACATTCTCAAGATAACCCGACCTTTAGGCTACATACACTTGGACTTACCAAAGCCATAAATTTCTCTAAAATAAACTCTTAAGTTTTAGCGCCGTTCTTCCGTCGAGATATAATATAATAGATAAAACTTTTTACAAGTTCTATCCATTCCCATTTTAACTTTTCTTCTCCATATTTTATGACCTTTTTCATTCAAAATACATTTGCTTAATACAAAAGTGAAAAATACCAAACATATCTGAAAATATAAACCATTTTTTCCGGGCGAGAGGATCGACAATAAATCTCCAAAATTTCCAGAAGGGACCCGCCCGAAAAATCGCCGCCCATTTCAGCTCGAAATCCTTATTGACTAGCTTCACTGCAAACTGTTATTCGGGATATTCATGCTTTTTGAACCAATTTGTTAGGGATGACAGGGCCGGACTTGTGACGATATTATTTCGGAAGTAGCCACGAACTCCACGCAGCTTCAGAGTAATTGTGCGTTGTGTCAAAAGGTGCTCTGTAGAAGGAAATATTTACTGATTGATTTTAGATACTTGTCATTTATCAAAAATAATTGACAGACCAAACATTTCGCTTAAGCGATTGCATGAACCCTATACAAAAAACTTTCGCGAAGTTGCGAGTCTTTACAATGAAAATTTTATGAATATTTAAAAAGAACGCAGGAAAATTGCATTTAATTGTTTACTGCTTCAAGTCATAGTCATCTCATATAAAATCAAAGTCACAGCAGTCGCACGGTCTTAGCAGCGAAAATATTACGTTTCTACTCCATCTATATAATATATATAAAATGCAACGTCTCTCTGTCTGTCCGTTAGTGCGCTTATCACTGGAGAACCACTTATCCGATTTACGTACTTTTTTTTTTAAAACATACATATGTTCTCTGGCCAGGTTATAGGCTATATTTTATTACGATAGGTAGCATAGGGAATGAGCAGGGACGATAATAGTCAATGAAATCGGAAAAAGTTTGCCGGTAGCACGTTCCCTTGCAGTACACAGTCTAAACCATTAAATTTGGAACAATATTATGTAGCAGATAATAA
The DNA here is from genome assembly GCA_019049505.1 of Pachyrhynchus sulphureomaculatus. NCBI lineage: Eukaryota > Metazoa > Arthropoda > Insecta > Coleoptera > Curculionidae > Pachyrhynchus > Pachyrhynchus sulphureomaculatus. The sequence goes on along the minus strand of CM032455.1, from coordinate 169,108,968 downwards.
TAATCTATAATATATATAAAATGCAATGTCTCTCTGTCTGTCTGTCTGTCCATTAGTGCATTTATCAGGCGACAACCACTTATCCGATTTACGTGTCTTTTTTTAAATTCATATATATATTCTTTGGCCAGGTTATATAGTAATAATAATAATCTATATCTATAATATATGTAAAATACAACGTCTCTCTGTCTGCCTGTCTGTCCGTTAGTGCGCTTATCCCTCGAGAACCACTTATCCGATTTACGTGATTTTTTTAAATTCATACATATGTTCTCTGACCAGGTTATACAATAATAATAATAATCTATATAATATATATAAAACGCAACGTCTCTCTGTCTGTCTGTCCGTTAGTGTGCTTATCATTCGAGAACACTCATCCGATTTACGTGATTTTTTTTTAATTCTTAATTTAATATATGTCAAAAAAAATCTATAATACGAGTATATATAAAACGTAATGTCTCTCTGTCTGCCTGTCTGTCTATCCATTACTGCGCTTAGCACTCAAGAACCACTTATCCGATTTACGTGTTTTTTTTCTTATAAAATACAAAGGGAATAAACAGAGATAAAATGCTAATATGTAGGAAAAAAAAAAGATGGAAGTTTAGCAGTAAGCTTCGCAGAAAGACTGAATAGATGGTGGGAATACTTTAAAGAAACACTAAATGGAGATGAAAATGAGTGAATGAGAAATAGGAAGCAAAATTAACTGAAGTGCAAGAGGGGACAAATAAACCCTGCAAAGAAGAAATAAGAGAAATACTCAGAACCAAAAAAAAATAAGGCCCCGGGTGGAAATTGTAGAACTGATAAAAGCTGGAGGAGTAGATCTGGAAAATGAAATATGCCGGTTGGTGCAAGAAAAACATCTTCCTTAATTTAATAAATATGGGAAACAGAAAAGATGCCCGTGAGCTGGAGAGAGTCGCTCATTTGTCCAATATACAAAAAAGGAAAAAAAAACTATATTGCTAATTATAGACCAATAGCCTTATTGGATGTCGTGTACAAGGTAGTAGTGTTGACTATCAAAAACAGACTAGCAGAGAAAGCCGAGTCTATTCTGGGAGAGTACCAGTGTGGATTCAGGAAAAATAGATCGGTTACAGACAAGATATTTTCGATTAGGCAAATGTAAGATAATAGCTTAGAATAAAATTTGGCACTACACTTGGTCTTTGTGGATTTCAGAGAAGCATATAACTCTGTAAATAGAGAAGGACTCTACAAGATAATGTAAGAACTAAAAATTCCAAGTAAATTGATTCGCGTGGTGAGAATGACCCTGAATGGCACAGAAAATAGAGTGTTGGTTGAGGGCAAAGTATCAGACAAGTTTAAGGTGAAGAGAGGATTAAGACAAGGGGAACCAGTGTCGACATGTCTATTTACTTTGGTATTAGAGAAAATAATCCGGGAGTCAGAAATAGAAACAAATGGAACGATACACCAACAAACCTGCCAATACTTGGCCTATGCGGATGATGTAGCAGTGATTGCAAAAGCAAAAGAGAACCTCAAAAAAGCCATAAGTAGGATAGAAGAAAGGAGAAGGATGAGAGGACTAAAGATAAATGAGGAAAAAAAAAACAAAATACATGGAAATTACAAAGAAGAAGGATAATAAAAACAACAAAAGTTTAGATATAATAAACAACTTAGGAAAAAAGATATATGTTTGAAAAAGTAGACAAATTTAATTATCTGGGAGTAACAATAACAGAGAGTGGAGAAGAAAGGACGGAGATACAAGAAAGAATAGCGAAAGGACAGAGATGTTTGGGGGCAATGAATCCAATATTGAAATCAAAGAATGTATCAAGAAAAGCAAAAGAAAGAATATATATGACAGTTGTCAGACCCATGGTGACATATGGATGCAAAACGTGGAAACTGAATGCAAGAGAAAAGGAGACGTTGGAAGTGTGGGAAAGGAAAGCTTTGAGAAGAATCTACGGAGGAAGGAAAGAAGAGGGACTGTGGAGAAGAAGAACAAACTACGAATTAAAATGCCTATATACGAAACCCCTTATAAGCCAAATCATAATAAGCCAGCGATTAAGATGGTTGGGACACGTGGCAAGGATGAAGGAAGAAAACAGGCAAAGCAAGCCCTAATAAGAGGAGTGGTTGGAAGAAGAGGCAAGGGTAGCCCTCGATCTACATGGATTCAGGCAGTAAAGCAAGATCTGGAGTTGATGGGAATCCCGCACTGGGAAAAGCTAACAGGAAACAAAAAGAAGTGGAGACAAATATGCAACCAAGCCATGAGCCTCTAAGGCCCCTTGAGCTATATAATAATATAAACATAACGAATAAGCAGTGACGATAAAGGTGAATCAAAGTCCACGCGAGCGGAGCCGCGGGCACGGCTAGTAATTTCATAAAAAACTTATCAGTGTAACATTTAAAAAACTAAATACTTAATAAAAATATTATTTCGTCAAATAATAATGTCGTTTCCTTCTTGGTCTGTGCTCTGAGCTGGTTCTCAATTTGGTCCCTGGTTTGACTCTCAATCTAGTCTGGTCCGGCACTTCCGCTACAGGCGCGGTTTGATAAAGAAGCAATGGCAGAAAAGGCGCCAGTGATGAGGTTAAACCGTTCGAACGATATCGGTTCGAGATAACTGCTGGGAAAATTAAAAACTTTGATTTTCCGAGCTTCGTACGAGGGAAGTTTCAGAAGAATTACAACCCGTACGCTTATCTCTACCTCTTCAAGCAAAAACGAACGTTTTGCAAAGGATGATAAAAAGAACGACACGCATACAATCTCAATGAATTAATCTAATTCAAAAAAAAATTCCAATCTTACATAAAATTATATCCATTAAAAATAACCGGTCAAGTGCAAGTTGAACTTGCGCAATTAGCAAATTTTTGTTACATAAAATGATCAGTGACTTCACAAAACACACCCCAAATGAGTTTTCAACAAAGTTTGTTTTAATACGAGGCTGGTTTGAAAAGTCCGTGCAAAGTCCGAGAGATGGCACCACCGGCGCGTATCGAGGTCATGTTTAGTTAGTAGCATGTCTTGAATGAACGCACACCAAGTTTCAGCCATATTGGTCTATTTCTTTGTGTTTGGCATTTGTGTGAATCAAGGAAGTCGAGTGATTTTCAAGAAATGGACGAAAAAGAATTTCGTGTGGTGATTAAACATTACTTTATGAAAGGCAAAACGCCTCAGGAGACTAAAGAGAAGCTTGATAAACATTATGGTGACTCTGCACCTTCGATTAGAACAGTTTTATAAGTGGTTTCAAAATTTTCGGACTGGCCATATGGCACAAGTGACGCTGAACGTTCTGGACGGCCTGTGGAGGTTACGACTCCAGAAATCATTGATCAAATCCATGATATGGTGATGGATGACAGAAGAGTTAAGGTGCGTGAGATTGCTAGTGCTGTGGGCATCTCGACTGAACGGGTACATATAATATTTTGCATAAACATTTGAACAAGAGAAAGCTATCCACAAGATGGGTGCCGCGATTGCTCACGCTTTGACCAAAAACGGAATCGTGTGAAGTGTTGCAAGGATGATTTGCAGCTGTTCCAGAAGAATCCGGAAGACTTTAAGCGTCGTTTCGTCACTGTGGATGAAACATGGATACATTACTATATTCCTGAGACCAAACAACAATCTAAAACAATGGGTTACCAAGGGGGGAATCTGCACCAAAAAAGGCGAAGACCGTTCCTTCGGCCGGAAAGGTTATGGCGACTGTCTTTTGGGATTCGCGAAGGATAATCCTCATCGACTATCTGGAAAAGGGTTAAAACTATTACAGGTGAATATTATTCATCGTTATTGGACCGTTTGAAAACCGAGCTGCAAGAAAAAAGCCCCGCGATTGGCCCACAAGAAAGTCCTTTTCCATCGCGACAACGCACCAGCGCACACCTCAGCAGTTGTGGTCGCAAAATTAATGGAAATAGGATTCCAACTCGTTTCACATCCCCCCTATTCTCTAGACTTGGCTCCCTCGGACTACTATTTGTTCCCCAATTTGAATAAATGGCTGGCGGGACAAAGATTTTATTCAAACGAGGAGGTGATTGCAGACACTAATGGATATTTTGCAGACTTGGACAAATCCTATTATTCGAGAAGAGATCAACAAACTAGAACATCGTTGGACGAAGTGTATAAGCCTAAAAGGAGACTGTGTCGAAAAATAAAAAGGTTTACCCCAAACACATAAGTAGTTTTTATTTTTGCACGGACTTTTCAAACCAGCCTCGTATATGCATAATAAAATGTACAAAATATTTTTTTAATTTATGGTATTGGACAAAATGGAGGCGCGTTAACACGCAGAATAGAGGCATCTGTTTTGGAGGTGTTCCGCAACCGGCGCACAGTGGGAAATAATGGAAAAAATTCGAGCCATTCCGCAAAAATGGATGGAGCCCGTCTGAAGCCACCTACCATCCTGACCATAGTATTTATTAAATTTTCTGTAATTTAAATTGAGTAGAATGTAAATGTGCAAAAATAAATAAATAAAAAAAAAATCTGGAGCAAACAAATATTTTTTTTATTATTTACATTAGTTTTTCTAGAGAAGTATACACAATTTTTCAAAAAAATTATGGAAATTTGAAAAAAAATTTCATTTTTGTCCTAAAAATGGGCCTTTATTATTTATAAAAAAAATCTGATTAGTCCCAATAATCGTGTGTACAGTGTATAGTTAAAAGCTCAGGTTAATCGGATGTAAATTGTTGGAGTTAGGCTGCTGGCCGATTAAAAAAACGTAGTTTAAAATTTTGGGATGCCAATATTTTTTACTTTTATTCTGCAATCCCAGGACCATAAAGCAGCCCTTCCAAGTTCAAATTTTGGTCTTCAGCCTCTTTCTTGGGCGACCTTAATTAAAAAATGCAGCAACGCAACGTAGCAAACACGTCTTTACGGAACGGCAATCAACTATTTGTTTAAGCTACACCGCTGTACCGGTCCGTGCGTGTTTCCCCCTGCCATTTGTTTTACATTGTGCATCGCGAGTCAGCCTCTCCATTTGCCTGGATGGTACGGTATGGCGTAAACAGAATGTGGTATTAATAAAAAAGACGTAATGATGCCAACTATACTTAATTTAAAAAAGTACTAGCCGTTAGTAATAGATTAAATGTACCGACTAAGCCAAATAACTCCAACAGGCTGCGCGCAAAGTAAACGCCCTTTTCGTGCGCTACATCTTCTTCAGAAATTAACTACTACGAGGCTGGTTTGAAAAGTCCGTGCAAAGTCCGAGAGATGGCACCACCGGCGCGTATCGAGGTCATATTTAGTTTAGTAGCATCTCTTGAATGAACGCACACCAACTTTCAGCCATATTGGTCTATTTCTTTGTGTTTGGCATTCGTGTGAATCAAGGAAGTCGAGTGATTTTCAAGAAATGGACGAAAAAAAAGAATTTCGTGTGGTGATTAAACATTATTTACTTTATGAAAGGCAAAACGCCTCAGGAGACTAAAGAGAAGCTTGATAAACATTATGGTGACTCTGCACCTTCGATTAGAACAGTTTATAAGTGGTTTCAAAATTTTCGGACTGGCCATATGGGCACAAGTGACGCTGAAACTTTCTGGACGGCCTGTGGGGGGTTACGACTCCAGAAATCATTGATCAAATCCATGATATGGTGATGGATGACAGAAGAGTTAAGGTGCATGAGATTGCTAGTGCTGTGGGCATCTCGACTGAACGGGTACATAATATTTTGCATAAACATTTGGACATGAGAAAGCTATCCGCAAGATGGGTGCCGCGATTGCTCACGCTTGACCAAAAACAGAATCGTGTGAAGTGTTGCAAGGATGGTTTGCAGCTGTTCCAGAAGAATCCTGAGGACTTTAAGCGTCGTTTCGTCACTGTGGATGAAACATGGATACATTACTATACTCCTGAGACCAAACAACAATCTAAACAATGGGTTACCAAGGGGGAATCTGCCACAAAAAAGGCGAAGACCGTTCCTTCGGCCGGAAAGGTTATGGCGACTGTCTTTTGGGATTCGCAAGGGATAATCCTCATCGACTATCTGGAAAAGGGTTAAAACTATTACAGGTGAATATTATTCATCGTTATTGGACCGTTTGAAAACCGAGCTGCAAGAAAAACGCCCGCGATTGGCCCACAAGAAAGTCTTTTTCCATCACGACAACGCATCAGCACACATCTCAGCAGTTGTGGTCGCAAAATTAATGGAAATAGGATTCCAACTCGTTTCACATCCCCCTATTCTCCAGACTTGGCTCCCTCGGACTACTATTTTGTTCCCCAATTTGAAGAAATGGCTGGCGGGACAAAAATTTTATTCAAACGAGGAGGTGATTGCAGACACTAATGGATATTTTGCAGACTTGGACAAATCCTATTATTCGGAAGGGATCAACAAACTAGAACTTCGTTGGACGAAGTGTATAAGCCTAAAAGGAGACTATGTCGAAAAATAAAAAAGGTTTACCCCAAACACATAAGTAGTTTTTATTTTTGCACGGACTTTTCAAACCAGCCTCGTAGAAGCTAAAAAATTTTTTTCTATCTAAAATAAGGCTATGATAAGGGTTTTTTCGGACTATAATACGTCATTTAAGCAGAAAAAAAAGTAATTTTCTTCAAAAATCGCAGGTAGATAAAACCGATTAAATTCACAAATCCGTCCCTGATAACCGATAAACAAACTTTTAGAACCCCTGGAAGCACGTTTGACGGCAACTGTGTTCGGACATGAATGATCTCTCAGAGCTGCCCGAGGCAGTGGTTTCATGACGCTGCATTGTGTAATTTGTATAATCGCTTAAAATTCCGTTTACAATAAGGTCTTTTAAGACGACATAGCACCCGTTTAATACGGGTCAGGAAGTTTGGACTTTAAATGTATTGTTTAGCTTTTGCCATAATCATAAATTAAACAGGGTGTCGCCAATGTGGCCTGTTTCAAATAAAAAAGGACTATGTAAGAATCTTGTGCGATATTTCACGATGAGAACGATAATCTGGTTGGTTCAGGCTATTTTTTAAAATAAAAAAAATTGAAAAGTAATTTCTTGAATGTCTTTATTTTTCGACTTGTACAGGGTGTCAACGATAGAATAAAGTTCATTATCTCATTTGTTTCGGGAATGACGAGAAAATGTTAAATAAAATAGTTTTAGGGGAATGTGTGCACACATTAAAAATTATTTTTAAGTATACAGGGTACTTCAAAAAAGTGTGGCATATATAACATATGTTTTTAGTGTTCCGTACGGAACACTTATAAGATCACTTCGGTGTCTGTCTGTCTGTCTGTCTGTCTGTCACACCCGATTTTCTCGGAAACTGTTTGACATAGAAAGGTGAAATTTGGTAATAATATAGGAATTGATGGCCTCATCAGAGCCATGTAGTTTTGAGAATTAAATTTTGACTTAAGGGGTTAGTTTTAGGGGGTGAAGTCGGAAGTGAAAAAAAAAATTTTTTTACTAGGCCATCGAGTGTGGTGTCAAATGAAAGCTTGTGAAAACACGAGTAAAAAATATATATATAATATTATACTTGCGCGCACTTTTCTTTGTATTATTTTTAAAATTCGCAAAAAATCGCTGTCCCGGGCCTTATCTCGAAAAGTACTTATCAAAAAATTTCGAAAAAATTCTGGAATATTCTCCACGGGGTGTAGATTGAACGAAAATTATTACGAGCGCATACCTTTTAATAATTTATATGGTATATAAAAAAAACAAAAATTTCTAGGTCATCAGATTTCAGTAAAGATTGGACACAAACTTTGTTGAAAACTCATTTGGGTGTGTGTTTTGTGAAGTCACTGATCATTTTATACCACCGTAACATAAATTTTGACTTAAGAGGTTCGTTTTGAGGGGTGAAATCGGAAGTGAAAAAAAAATTTTTTTTACTAGGTCATCGAGTGTGGGTGTCAAATGAAAGCTTGTGAAAACACGAGTAAAATATATTATATATATATATATTATATATATATTTATATATATATATATATATTTATATATATATATATATATACACAATATATGTATATATATATATATATATATATGGATATATATTTATATATATATATATATATATTATATATATATATATACATATATATATATATATATATATATATATATTTAATGTAATACTTGATATATATATATATATATATATATATATATATATATATATATATATATATATGTGTGTATATATATATATATATATATATATATATATATATATATAATGTAATACTTGCGCACACTTTTCTTCGTATTACTTTCAAAAAATAACTGTCCCCTACCTTATCTCGAAAAATACTGATCAAAAAATTTTGAAAAAATTCTGGAATTATTCTCCACGGGGTATAGATTGAACGAAAATTATCACGAGTGCATTACCTTTATAATTTATCTGGTATATAAAAAAAACCTCCAAAAAATTTCAAGGTTATCAGTTTTCAGTAAAGATTGGAAAAAAACTTTGTTGAAAACTCATTTGGGGTGTGTTTTGTGAAGTCACTGATCGATCACTTTATACCACCCTAACAAAAATTTTTATTTTAAAAACAATCAACGTACGGAACCCTAATTGTGCAAGTTCAACTTGCACTTGACCGGTTTTTTTAAATGGAACATCCTATTTTCTAATTTATTTTTAAATTCTACGTAAAATTTTAAAACTTTTTTATTAATAATGTTATATACCTAAACCCAGTAGTTTTCCTAATATTTCATTTTTTTTTTTTTTAAATACTAGTTTTCAGTTTTGTAAAATATTGCGAGTAGCGCCATTATTTCTGAAGGTGGAATACTCATAATTGGTACGAGCGTTCAATGGCGATGAAAAAAAAAAGACATATGTAAAGAAATTTGAGTTAGATGCTACAGTGTGTTCAAAATAAATTTATGCGTTTCGACTATTTTACCATGAAAAATCTAAAATTTTTGAAATGGCACACCCTGTATATTATTATTTTTTCTGATAAATTTTACAAAAACCCTACGACTTTTATTAAGTATGTCATATACCTATTTCTAGTAGTTTTCGATTTATTTTGAATTTTTTCTATTTTTTACCCTTGTATTTTTAACATCTATAGTTGCCAAGACAAAACAAAAATGTAGGCATTGTCAAATTTTGAAATGTCTATTAAACAGGTTGACTGCCGATCTATATTTTTGAGTTTGTGGTTGACGCCGGTAAGATTTTTCCAAATATTTTTATTTTATTGTGGTAAATATGAATTAAAATGAGTCTTGGATGTGTTTTTTTTATGTGCCATTCAAAATATTAGAAAAAAAAAATTTCACTCCGATCGATGAGTAATCGGCATTGCAAGTGAAAATTTTTACTAGATGCCGAACACTCCGATCGGAGTGTCCCAATTAAATAAGGTAAAGAAATTATAAATCGAACTCATGAACTCACTAAACATTTATTTCTAAATCATTTTTGTACATTTTTATGGTAATCCTCAAAGCAATTAAGGCAAAAAACCTGGTTGTCCAGGGAACATTTTGCATTCATACACTGTTTTGCTTTCTTATTTTATTTTTCCTGCATTCTTTGCATTCCTTTCTGCTTACCCGTTTTGTTTCTTTAGTTCCTTTTTTTTCACTAACAATTTTTTCTACTTTGCTAATGCTGTGGACATTTATTTGGCCTGGAGGAATTTGCGGCAAATTAGTAAATGGTCGTCTGGCTAGTAAATTTCTTATGACATCCAATCGGAAGTCATATAATCGTAACTGGTCAGACCGCGAATATTTATTGTACAAAAAATAGGCGTTTTATCATGCTCATTTGCAGCACATGCATGAATAACTTTTTGTACCACCGAATGGTTTTACGGCTGCAAGGATAATATGCCATCATTTGATCCTGTCTATCTATACCGGACATAAAGGCATTATATCCAATGATTGCGGAAGGTTTTTTCAGATTCTTGATTTCTTTTGTTTTTAAAAATGCCCATTTCGCTTCCAAATTCCTGTCGAAATGTATTGAACATTGCGTTTATCGCGCCATTTTCCGACATGCACTCCATTGCAAAAACATTTATTTATTCTCACCACGTTTTAAGTTTGCACTCATTACCTCTTTCGGATTATCTTTCCTCTCAGCTCTCAGCGTACCAGTGCAGTATGTATTTTGTTGAAGTAATGTTCCTAGCTAAATTAACAACTATTGTAAAAAATTGTCTAGATAAACAGCATGTCCCCACACCCAATTTTTCCTCCAATAAAATGTAAAACAATCTTTTCAGTATGTCCGCTTCCACCATAAACATCTGTCGCACCTTCGTAGACACGAAATTTCAAAATAAGTCCATTAGGCTCTGTCAGCATGTATAACTTCATACCATACTTATGACGCTTATTCTTGATATACTGTTTAAACTGGAGACGACCCCGAATAAAGTACCATAGCTTCATCCAAAGACAACTCTCTTCCAGGATAGTAAATTTCTCCCATTTTGTTGTTAAAAAAATCTACCACAAATCTAATCTTTCCTAGCCGATCTGCCGGATCCATATCTGGAGATGTAAAATGCAAACACCTCAAGATAAGCAAAAATCTATTCCTTGACATATATTTTCTAAAAACAGGTAGATTAAATAGCGGATCAGTTTTCCAATAATCGTTACGACGGCTCAAGGATATTGTGCCAGTGTGAAGTAACAGGGCCAAAAAAATTTTTAGTTCGTCAAGAGTAAGATCTTTAAAATTAGTAATACGTGATTTTGTACTTGTTTCTGGGCGCAGCAAAACCTCGACTGCGTAAGAGTTCGTTCGTTCTACAATAGTTTGTAAAAAATCATCATCAATGATCATTTCGAAAAAATCGATAGGTTCACCTGTCCTGGAATTTGCACCAATAATTCCTGGGTTTTCTGGAACAAAATTTGTTTTAACGCACCTCTGTCGTTCCATTTTATCTCATCAAGGCTAGGAAGTGTTTGATGTGGCCGAATAGGGTCTATAAAATTCTCTTCTTCGGACTCGGAGCTTGAATTTACATCACCATCGTCTATGTCTGGTACGTAATGTTCGACACTACTACCTCCGCTTTCTTCCAATAGCTGCAAATAATTCAGCGTCAGTTAGCTTCTTTTTCTTATCATATACCTTTTTTTCATCACTACAATGTCTTTTTTTAATACCAGAAGGCCCAGGTTGATTGTCTATATTGTACGGCAGATTACAACCAAACCAAAAGCAAATCCGCGGAACCACTTAAGCACCTGTTAGAACTTGCGTTTTTAAGCAAACGCCACCACTAGAAACACGTTTCATATAGAACGCCGATGGAATACTAAAACGTTTCGTAAGAACGCATGTCGAACTCCGATCGGAGTAGACAGCGTTGGCGAAGAGACCCGACGCACTCCGATCGGAAGTGGTCGGCAGTCAACCTGTTAAGCAAGTAAAATAGTTTAATTTGTCCTAGTAAGTGACGTATTAAAGGAACTAGTTATGGATTTTCCGAAAAAATGAATCTATTGATATGGTTTTTATATACTGGGCGAGGCGAGAAGAAAAAATTGTCTTTTGGCAGTACGGATCGAAGTACGCCAATTGACGTATACCATCTATAAAATCTTTTCAGTGCTTAATGGACCAGTTTGATGGTAGTGGTAGCGTTGAGTATGCTAAACGGAAAATAGTAAGCCAGAATGCTACCAATGAGGAAAAAGATTTTACTTCATGTTGAAGATAATCCCCAGGTCAGCAGCCGTCAACTAGCTGACTTATCTGACAGAAAACCCAATCTATGGCTGATCGTACCACGAGAAAATACAAGTATTATCCCTTTCATATGGAACTACAACCGAGAACTTCAAGACCGTGATTTTGAACGACGAGTAAACTTTTGTACCACCATGAATGGAGCAATAGAGGCCGATCCAAATTTTTTATCCAAAATAACGTTTTCTGATGAAGCTAAGTTATCGCAGTAATGGAGCAGTTAACAGCCTTAACATGCATTATTATTCAACAGTTAGTCCATTTTGGATCCGGGAAGTTCAAAATCAAAACCATTGGTCGCTTAATGTAAGGTATGAAAATATTTAAATTTTCGAATTATTTGGTCCATATTTTTTCCCCCGAACTGCTTAAAGGGCTCGGATACCTAAATTTTTTGCAAAATGAATTACCTCAGCTTCTTGAAGAAAGTTGATAACTTTGAAAGGGAACAAATGTGGATTCAACAAGACGGAGCTCCTGCTCATTACCACCGGGAAGTTCGAAAATTTTTAAACAATCGTTACCTATAAAAATGGATTGGTAGGAAGGGATTCATTAAGTAGTCTCCTCGATCATTTGACTTAACACCTAAGAACTTCTATTTTTATGGTGGGGCTACATTAAAGATCGTGTTTATGTGAATCCCCCTACAATAACAGTATGGAAAATAGGATACGTAAAATGCCTATAGGACAATAACGCCCTTTATGCTAAGGAAAGTGAAGGAAAATATAGTAAAACGACTAAACATGTGTATTCAAGTAGCATATTTTTGAACATTGATTACATCATAATAATTAATCATTAGATAGGTTAAACTATATTAAAATTATTATTAACTATTTGTTGCATATTTTTATTTTGAACACCCTGTAGCATCTAACTAAAATTTCTTTACATGTATTTTTTTTTATCTCTATAGAATGTTCGTACCAATTATGAGTATTCCACCTTCAGAAACAATGGCGCTACTGGCAATTTTTTACACAAAAACAAAACTGAAAACTAGTATTTTTAAAAAAAAAAATTTGAAATAATTAGAAAAAAAACTACTAGGTTTAGGTATATAGGTATATTAATAAAAAAGTTATAAAATTTTAGGAAGTATTTAAAAAAAAATAAATTAGAAAATAGGATGTTTCCGTTTTTTAAAAAAAAAACATATGTTATATCGGCCCACACTTTTTGAAGTACCCTGTATACTGTGCACCTTAACATTCCCTAAAACTATTGTATTTAACATTTTTTCATCAACAAATGAGATAATAAACTTTACTCTATCGTTGGCTCACCCTGTACATCTATAAAATATTTTACTTCAAAATAAACCATGAAGCGAGCATTGTATCATCCTAAATAAAAAAGCTATGAATGCACGCTATAATTTAGGAGCGTATATACGCTGAAAGCACGCTTCTTGAAGGGGGTGGTTATATATTTGTATAGAGGGTGAGTGAGTGCTAAATGTGCTTGATATATAGGGCAAGTATACTAGTTAAACTATGGTCTCAAAAGGAATTGATATTTCGAAAGAATTGGAAACACAACAAAATCGATTTAGTTCATTTTAACAAGTCTATTCCACATTTAAAAATCGGGTTTTCGACCAACTTTAAAAAAGGAAGTTCTTAAAGTCAATACTATAATAAGTTTCTGGTTTTTTTTATGAGTTGTTGCAGGGAAATCCCTAAAGCGCTACAGAGGCGACACGTGTTACGGGAAAAAAAGCAATTAACGTTAGTCTTCATTCACTGTAAAACGGTTTTCGGTAGGTAACACAGTCCTGAGCAAATCATTTAAAAGTAATGAGGTTCTCCATGTAAAAGACTGCTTGAAAAGGGTTGTCGGTACCAGGAATGACAAGCTGAACATCATAAGGAAGTAAAGTATTAGCGCGACATGTATTCCTAGCATGCACCGGTCTAAGAGGAATTAAGCGGGATACATCCATCGCACACTTTAAATGAAAATGTTTTATAGAATAGACGTAAGTCGTCAACCGTTCTTCGATGTTCCAAGGAATCGAGGTTGCTGGTGAGTTCAGGGTGTTCAATTAGGCGAACATCTCTCTACTGAGCTCCAAACATGGTGCGAGTACACCAAGCGTTGGGCGAATTTTAGCTTTGTACAGAATTAATAATCCTTTTTAAATATTATGATCATCAGCTAATACTGTCCATTGTTGGACGAAAGCCTCCTTCAAGTCATGTCACTTTTTTCTGTTCTGGGCCGCTTTGTAACCAATTTTCAGCTATATTCTTTTCAAATCATCAATCCACTCCGACTTGGTGGTCACCTCCCCCCCCCCCTACTTCGGACTTCGGTTCTTGGTCGCCCGT
>CM032455.1:169056374-169094745 GCA_019049505.1 Pachyrhynchus sulphureomaculatus | reverse complement strand
AAGATGTGATTACCAACAAAAACCAGCTCCTAGAAAAGATTATTCATGTGTGGAATCATCATCCTCAAATGCAGGAGACACTACAATATTGCATTGATAGCATGCCGCGCAGAATTAAAGCTTTGATAGCGGCTAAAGGTGGCTCAACTAAATATTGACTTTTACTAACATTAATTTCACTTTTCTTTAAAACTTAATAAACTTATGCTTTTCTAAATTAATGCTGTTTTATTTATGTCAAATAAATAGGTAATTGATTGGATAATATAAAAATAAAAAACAAATCAATTTAAAATAATAAAACGGTACAATATCACTCGGTAATTAATATTTTACATGAAATCTTGCAGGGCGTCTAATAATTTGGCCAGGGACTGTATATGTATATATATATATATATATATATATTTATATATATATATATATATATATATCGGACAAAGAATAGAACTAGGAAGAAACAGTGAAAAACCTGAAATAAAAAGAAGAATAAAAAGTGGTTGGATCGCGTTTGGAAAACTATCCTTTATTCTAAAAAAAAAAAAAATTGGTCAACGACTTAAAACAAAGGTGTTCGACCAACGTATGCTACCGGCTATGACGTATGGAGCAGAAAAATGAGCAACAATAAAGGACAACATCGAAACTATAAGAATAGCGCAGCGTACTACGGCGATATCTGTGTTAAATATAACAAGAAAGGACAAAATTAGAAACGAAAGGATCAGATCCATCACAAAAGTGACAGACGTTGGTGCCAAGACCGCTCAATTAAACTGAAGTTACGCGGGACATGTCGCAAGAGAAGATATAAATAAATGGAACAGCAAAGTCATCGAATGGAGACCGTATGAACATAAGCGAGGAAGAGGAGATCCATCCATGCGCTGGTATGACAACTTCAAAAAGAGCGGTTGTATTGAACTGAATTAGAATGGCACAAAATTGCGAAAGATGGAAAGACTTAGGGAAGGCCTATATCCAATAACCGGTCAAGTGCAAGTTAAACTTGCGCAATTAGTGTTCCGTACGTTGATTGCTTTTAAAATAAAAAATGTTGTAACGGAAGTATAAAATGATCAGTAACTTCACAAAACACACCCCAAATGAGTTTTCAACAAACTTTATTTCCAATCTTTGGGGGACGGGACCAATATACATTGTGGCCGATCAACCCTTCACAGAATTCTCTTAAGAATGGGAGTCACAAAGATTAGAATCTTGCGACATACTTATTTACAAGAAATTAAAAAGTATCAATCAGAGAATTGGCCAATAATTTACCTTGATGAAACATGGTTCGATACCCATGACACTGTGCAAAAAAGGTGAGTTGACAGCAGTACAAAATGTCAGACTAACACACCTTCAAATAAGGTAAACGAATAACCATTTTGCATGCTGGATCTGAAAAGGGCTGGGTTTCAAACTGATTACTATTATCTGCACTAAAAAACATAAAAGATTCTAGTTTTGACTATCACGAAGACACGACCGCAGAACTTTTTGAAAATTGGTTTCAAAATTCCCTTTTGCCAAATGTTCCCGAACAGAGTGTTAGTTATGGACAATGAAAGTTACCATAGTCGCCTACTAAATAAGGTTCCTAATGCAGCCAACACCAAATCGGAAATACAGGAATATATGTTAGAAAATGACATTTATTTTGACTTTACTTATAAAAAGTAGTCTTTTGAAAGTTTTGAAAGACTATATAAATTGGAAAAAAACCAATTAAACATATTTGGCATCGAGTTAAATCAAAAATAAGGGCACAAAATGTTTCTCCTACTTTAAGCGTGTCAATTATAAATGATATACCTTGTGAAAGCTGGAAGAATTCCATTCAGCACGTTGTTAAAGTTGAAGATTCATATATTTATGTAAATAATATAAAACCACTGATAATTACCTCAGCTGATGACAGTGACAGTGAAATCGAATTAGGCTTAAGTTAAAATATATTTTTATTTATACAATATGTCCCCTCTTGTAAACCCCATTCATTCACACTGTATATTTGTACTTCTTATCCATTTCTTTTTACATGCATCTATAAATAAACATCTCCAAAAACACTTATAATTTTATTTATTTGCATTAATAAATAAAATTCTTAACTCCATCTCTGCAACCTATCATAAACAAAAGGTCAGAATTTTTATAGTGCTCACTTAAAACGGCAAAAATGAGGATCTTATATTTTTGGACAGGCTATACCTCGAAATCTGGGGATAATGCTATGGTGGTCCTGCTCTTCAAAAAAGGAGATAAGTCTAAATTAACCAACTATAGACCAATCAGCCTACTCTCCGTAATGTACAAGTTTTTTATGAAAATAATAACTGCGAGACTCACAAAGAAATTGGACGTTTAGTCCAGAGAACAAGCTGGATTTAGAAAAGGCTTTTGGACAATGGACCACCTTCAAGCATTAAGAACTAATAGAAAAGTCAAATGAATATAACTTGGGTGGGGTATGTGCTTGTGAGAAAGCTTTTGACTCCTTGAAACTAGGGCAACATTAAATAGTTACTGTAGAATTGAGATCAGATATTTGCAGATTATTCAAAATATATATAATACAGGGTGTCCCAATATTCCATGTACATAGAGTTACTATCGATTTCCATTCGTAATTTTTAGGATACAGGGCGTCAAAGTTTTTCTTATGTAGCTTTATTTTAGTTTTTTTCTTATGTAGCTTTCTTAATAACTGTACTACTTGTACAAGATTCGGAGTTTTCTGAGATGAGAAATCGAAATCAGCTCACAGGTTAGTTGTAAATTGTAGGAAGCACCACTTATTACACTGTGTATACTTTTAAATTATCATAACTTTTTTATGCCACTCTGTATGAAATTTTTAATTAAGTACATATTCGTATTTTCGGCCTTCTCCTGTCTAAAAAAACTCTCTTGGTAAATGTAGCTCCGAGATAATGGGATATTTATTTCCATTTTTTAATTCCATTGTCAAATTCGCAAATGCGTTCCTTCACACTTCATCCAGGCTTAGGACAGGAACATGCTGAAAGGCAACCAGGCTAACAACAATAATAAGATATAACACATGGGCTGAAAAGTCCCGGGCCTAACACATAGATGGCGCTAGTTTTATTGCAGTCACCTTTTTTTCAGTTAATACTAACCTTCAAAAGACAGCTGTTAAAATTTCATGATATTCTATTCATTAGTTTGTGAGTTATTATGCTAAGAGTGACGCTACTTTTGTTATTTTCAAAACAATGGATCAAAAACAATTTCGTGTTTTAATTTTACACTGCTTCTTGATGGGAAAAAATACCGTTCAAGCGAAGCAATGGCTTGAAAAGTGTTATGGGGACTCCGCTCCATCAGAAACAACAATAAAACGTTGGTTTGCTGACTTCAAACGTGGTCGTAGAGACACCGATGATGCAGAACGCAGTGGACGTCCAAATGAGGCGGTAACACCAGAAAACATCAAAAAAATCCATAAAAATCGTTTTGAATGATCGAAAAGTGAAGTTGCGTGAGTTAGCTGACATCGTAAAGATATCAAAAGAACGTGTTGGCTTTATATTGCATGAGCATTTGACTATGAGAAAGCTCTGTTCAAAGTGGGTGCCGCGTTTGCTCACTGTTGATCAAAAACAAGAACGTGTTGATGATTCTGAGCAGTGTTTGGCCATGTTTAAACGTAACAAACCGGAATTTTTGCGTCGATATGTGACAATGGATGAAACATGGATCCATCACTTCACTCCGGAATCAAAACGATCGTCATCTGAGTGGACAGCAACTGGTGAACCTCGTCCAAAGCGCCCGAAAGCACAACAATCGGCTGGAAAGGTTATGGCCTCGGTATTTTGGGATGTGCGTGGTGTAATATTCATCGACTATCTTGAGAAAGAAAATACCATCAACAGTGAATATTATATAGCGTTATTGGAGCGTTTGAAGGCCGAAATTGCAAAGAAACGACCGCATATGGCAAAGAAAAAAATTTTGTTTCATCAAGACAACGCACCGTGTCACAAGTCAATCAAAACAATGGCAAAACTACATGAATTGAACTTCGAATTGCTCCCACATCCACCGTATTCGCCAGATTTGGCTCCCAGCGACTACTGGCTGTTCGCAGACCTGAAAAAAATGCTCGCCGGTAAGAAATTTCGCACGAATGAAGAGGTTATCGCTGAAACTGAGGCCTATTTTGAGGCAAAAGATAAATCGTTCTACAAAAGTGGTATTGAAATGTTAGAGCGGCGCTGGAATGATTGCGTTGCTCTTGATGGAGATTACGTTGATGAATAAAGCTAATTTTGAACCAAAAAAACCGTGTTTTCTTTGTTAGGCCCGGGACTTTTCAGTCCATGTGTTATATAAGGTTAACAACAATAATAAGATATATATAAGGAACGCATTAGCGAATTTGACAATGGAATTAAAAAATGGAAACAAACATCCCACTATCTCAGAAAATATTGTTCGGAGCAACATTTACCAAGAGAGATTTTTTAGACAGGAGAAGGCGAAGAATACGAATATGTAATTAAAAATATCATACAGAGTGGTATAAAAAAAATTATGACAATTTAAACGTATACGCAGTGCAATAAGTGGCGCCCCTTACAATTTACAACAAAACTGTGAGCTGATTTCGATTTCTCATCTCAGAAAACCCCTTAGCACCAAATCTTGTACAAATAGTACAATTATTAAGAAAGATACTTAAGAAAAATTAAAATAAAAGTATAACTTTGACACCCTATATCTCAAAAATTACGAATTTTTGAACTAAGGTAAGTTGGGTTAAATGGTCATATTTTCATCCCAGAAATCCACAGTCACTCTATGTACACGGAATAAGGGGACACCCTGTATAGTTTTGCAAACTGCGGAACATCTTCCTGTCCAATGTTCCAAACACACTAAAAGCGAACACATTTGATGCATTGATCAAATTGCCAGTACTGACATACGGGACGGAAACGTGGGCCCTGAATCGAGAAATTTTAAATCGCCTAGGATAATGAACTGGAGGCCCTGGAATGAAAAAAGAAGTAGAAGACGACCACAAACCCGATGATCTGACTAGCGGGATACAATTGGATAAATGACACCCAAGATCGAAGAAGATGGACGTGCTTAGGAGAAGCTTATTTCCGACAATGAACTGCATAGCTAAAGTGATAAGAATGATTTAGATTTCTATGTTTTTGTGATAAAATAATCAGAAACTCATGCAAATTTTCAATATATCAATCTTAATTATTGAAAATTTGTACTACATCGAAACCATAACCGCACCAGAAATCACGGCTGAAGTAAACCTGGAGCGGCACATCCCCATCAGCGTGACAACCGTGAAAAACAGGTTAGCAGAAGGTGGACTACACGGGAGAGTTGCAGTGAGGAATCCACTTCTTAGGCAAGTGAATTGCCTAAGACGTGTAAACGATTAGAATGGGCTCGAGAACATGAAAACTGGATATCAGAAACCATAACTATTTTTTTTTTAAATTACTTACCTCCAAATACACAGCCGAGTTAGGATCGAAATTACTATCGACTTCCTTGAAAGAGGCGTTCACGTGGGGCAGCCGATGTAGCCATTCGGCCAGCCTCGGGGGGCGGTAGACGTCGTCGGGGCGGGCGCCCATGGCAGAAGGGCGGCCGAAGGCAGCGGGGCGACCTGCGTCCGCGCCTCTTATGCCATTGCGATTGTACTTGTACGGTGGGCGAAGGGTGGTCGAATGAAAAAAATTAGTGAGCTATCTGAAAAAAAAAAAATAAATAAATAAAAATGATAGTTTTTTATTGAGTTGTAAAGTAATTTAAATATAAATAATTCACAGTATCTGAGCAAATAGCTTCAATTAAATTTGTAAATAGATGTAAGTGGTAAATATTAATCTACCATTAGAAAATTAGTTTTAATCTATAACACATGAGTCAGCAAAAAGGGAAAAACCTAATAAATTAGAAGAAAAAAGGTTATTCACTCCCATTAACCCGAATAACCCTAATAGTAAAACCCGAACGTTTAATATTGACTTTATTGACAGATGACGTGATAATGCCACTAAGAAAACATCCTGTCTGAAGGCAGTTTCCGATGTTAGCCATAGGGAGCAGTCAGTTTTTGCAAGTATTTTCCGTTAATATTGAAACACCAAATATCGCAGTCTGCCTGATAAGTTAATGCCACAATTCAATTATTGAAACGCAATGGCTCTAGGGTTCCCTCAGAGTATTGCTTCTTTATCGCAGTTGGTGTCATTTGTAATGAATGTTGTTTTCGCGATGTTTATCTTCAGGCCAATCTCTCTGGATCTGTTTTAAGTTTGTTCAGCATTTCTTCCAATTCTTCCTTGCTGTTAGGTTAGGTTAGATCAGGTTTGGTTAAGTCGTGTTAGATTCGACTAGGTTATATTGGGTTATAGTTAAGGCTTTAGATTTACACACTATTACTTTTCATTTCCTAATTTTTCATTATTTTACTTTATGTTAGGCTAGATTAGGTTTTTTTTCAAAAAGATCAGGCTCCGATGATCTCTTCGAAATATGATTAGGATTATGTATATATATATATATATATATATATATATATATATATATATATATATATATATATATATATATATATTATATATTGTGCAGATTGCCCAATGCATTATATTGGCATGACGACCCAATTATTAAAAAACAGACTCAACGGACACAAGTATACAAAAAATGCAACAACGGCACTTCATAAACACACAACGGAACTTGGACATGACTTCAACTTTAATGAAACAAAGATTTTAAACAGGGACATTAATATTGGAAAACTTGCAATAAAAGAAATGATCGAAATTAAAAAAAAAATGAGAAATTTACAGTCAATGATAAAAGTGATATAAAAGGAATTAGCCATATTTATACAAATTTAATAAGGTAATATTTTAAAGTGTATACTCATCCTTAATATATTAACAAAAAGACTACCTGCTTAATATTCAAAAAACAAAAAAAAAATACGGATCAATAATACAAAATAAAATCTACATTCGATAAGAATGCCACTACGACTTGTCAGTAGTAAATAAAATATGTGAGATTCAAGGTAGGTCCTATGCGATTTTAATTTTTAAAGATAGAACTAAGAATTTATGTAAATGGTTTATGGTTGTGTGTGTTAAATAAGTTGTATTGTACTAGTATACCTAAATGTAAATTATTTTTATACTTTTATATTTTGTATAATTTGTAGAAATAAAGAAAAAAATGAAAATGCTCTAAACCAAAGGGCGAAACGTCAATTTAAGTTTCATTTAAATACCAAATATTCATAAAACGAACCCAAAGCCCAAGAATTGAAAACAAATATATATATATATATATATATATATATATATATATATATATATATATATATATATATATATATATATATATGTCAGAAAGTATTTGCCCACCTAGAAATTTCAATTTAACTGCCAAAATTTAATACCTAATTAAACCCTTTTATTCTATTAGGTAAATTTAATTGTTCTTAACAAGTGTCCATCATAAAATTGTTTAGATAAGCCTTTTTGGTGAAATCACAAATTAAAAACCAATTAGAACAAATTTCCAAGTTTTGCATGATAATCGTTTTGAGGCGATTTCTGAGAATTCTAGTTGAAGTAAGAACTCACTTCAAGTTTCTAGAGATAATGGAAATTCCTAGTGACATTTTATGATAAAAACTATGCTATAAATTCCATTGCCCTTTTGGAAATTAACCATTCGCAAACAGTACTTTGTCACTGATACAGACTCAATTGTTTTGTGAAAATGCCAAAAACGAAAGAAGTTTCCGTTGGAAATCGGGCTCTGATAATTGCGAGACATCAAAATGGTCACTCGAGTCGACAAATCGCGAGTGATATGCGGATGCCAAGGAGAACGGTGGATTACATCGTAAAAAAAATTGTCTGGGGGATATGGAATTCTCAACCAAAAACCGCACCAGAAATCACGGCTCAAGTAAACCTGGAGCGGCCCATCCCCATCAGCGTGACAACCGTGAAAAACAGGTTAGCAGAAGGTGGACTACACGGGAGAGTTGCAGTGAGGAAACCACTTCTTAGGCAAGTGAATTGCCTAAGACGTGTAAACGATTAGAATGGGCTCGAGAACATGAAAACTGGATATCAGAACAATGAAAATTCCGTCCTTTGGAGCGACAAATCTAAATTCGAAATTTTCGGTTCAAATCGACAAGTTTACGTGCAGCGGTCAGCTAGAGAGAGGATGTTGGAAGCCTGTCAGTTGCCTACAGTAAAACATGGTGGAGGTTCAGTAATGGTTTGGGGTTGTTTTGACAACGGTAAAGTTGGAAAAAATTTTAGGATAGAAGGAATCATGCGAAAAGAACAGTATCAAGAAACTCAAATGCTTCCTTTTGGAAGAGATATTTTTCAGCTAAACAAATTAGAGAACCTTTGGATCAATAGAAATCCGATGACGCCCTGGAAGGGATGACTTGGTTTTCACAATCACCCACTTGAACCCCATGGAATTGCTGTGGGACCATTTGGACAGGTGTGTTCGAAAAACTCAATCCAACATCAGAAAATCACTTTTGGGAACTTTTACAAACAGAATGGGTTAAAATAACAGAAGAAACTACTGGACAAAATGCCGAAACTCTGTAAAGCGGTAATTAAAAACAAAGGAGGTCACGTAGATGAGAAAAATCCTGGAAAATCACGAATATTTTTCTGATTTTCTAGACCGGAAATAATGTGAAAATAAATAATAATTCATTAAACTTAAAAAAACAAAATATTATCTGGGTTTCTATCGTCTTGGGACTGAAATAACTAGGTGGGCAAATACTTTCTGACGTTGGTGTATATATATTTAAAATGAATGAATCCTGAGACTTGTAGGTATTTTTGAAACAACACCACTCGAATGGCCACATTGTGTGGCGTCTCCATAGATGTTTATTCATTTTCCACAATACAAAATATTCTTAATATAACTGACAATCAATGATAATTAACATTGAGCAAGATCACGTCAAGTGGACCCCCCATTTTCCACTTGATTATCAAATTCAGGTATGAGTATTTTTTTCATGAAGTATTCACTATAAACAATTAATCCCCAAAACAGTTTTTAAAAATTTTCATTTTAACAACAATTTTTTTTTTAATGAAAATTTTTATGACTTTTAGTTAAAAAATCGATAATTAAAAAGCTATTAGAGATATTCTAATGAAACTTTCAGGATTCATAGTTCAGTACTTTAATAAAATATATAGAAGTTCAAATTATTTATTTATTTTCATATTGTTAATTAAGTTTTAAGTTAACAAATGAAAACTTCAATGACTTCTCCCTCAAAAAACGAAATTTTTTTTCTCGGTATTATGCATTAAACATCAAAGTAACAGAATCCGCAAAAAAATTTGACTGCTCGTGATTAGATTAAACAAAACAAAAATTATTTATGACGGGCGGTGAGCGCTGTCGGTACGGCGCGCTGCGCGCGTCATTGACTTACCTACTCAGTAATTATAAATAAGGAACAATACTTTATTTTTTAAATAAAAATAATGTTATCTAATGAATAATTTTATTTAAACACATTACATAAAATCAATTAATAAAATAAAGATATCAAAAATTTAGCAATATTCTGTTATTTTATTTTTCTTATCGTTTTTTACGAACTGTACTAATTATATTTATTTTAGGTCTTAAACAATATTGTCAATTTTCAATTAATAAATGTAAACTTTTACTAGAGTGGGACTCATAATGTGTGTGTGTGTGTAAAATTCATCAAAATGTCAAATTACAGTTGAACGGATTAAAAAATGAATTAAAAAAAAAGGGAATAATTTTATCGGAAAGTTCGAATGATTTAATCAAAAACTCTGTTTGCCAAGAATCAACATCATTGTGCTATTTTTTCAAACTGTACTAAATATCCAGGAACTGATAATGTTATAAACAAATTAAAACTATTGCTTGATAATAAAATGAAGTTAATGAAATTACATACAGCCAATGGAAAAGTACCGACAGGTAGGGAAAAGTTCAGTTTTTTTTTATTCGTTTTTTTATAAATATTATAATTTAATTACTCTGCTTGAAATTTACAAGACTGAAATAGTTGAAGAAAAAGAAAAACAAAGAAGATTTTTTTAATGATTTAAAACAAAAATGGCCTGAATTATTGAGACATGATTTCCTTGCAAGATCTCAAGCATCCTATTTTACTGAAAAGAAGGAATCTGTTGAGGATGGAGAATTTATCGTCTGTCTTGATTTTTTTGAAAATTATACTTTTTTTGTACAAGACGCAATCCAATCTCATCATTGGACACCCAGGCTACAATTCACCCTTACGTAGTGTATTATAGAGAGAATGAAGAAATGAAACATGAAAACTATGTTATAATTTCAGAAAAAGTTAGTCACGACGCGAGTTCAGTTCACCTTTTTAATTCTAAATTGATTGAATTCTTAAAAAATAAGTTTGGGGCAGATAAGATTAAAAAAATTTCCTATTTTTCGGACGGAGCTGCTTCTCAGTACAAAAATAAGTATAATTTTGCAAATTTAACTAACACACAAAAACGATTTTAATGTTGACGCGAAATGGAACTTCTATGCTACAT
This sequence comes from Pachyrhynchus sulphureomaculatus, assembly GCA_019049505.1. Classification (NCBI taxonomy): domain Eukaryota; kingdom Metazoa; phylum Arthropoda; class Insecta; order Coleoptera; family Curculionidae; genus Pachyrhynchus; species Pachyrhynchus sulphureomaculatus. Next base: position 169,084,093 of record CM032455.1, on the reverse strand, counting down.
CTCACGGGAAAGGAGCATGTGATGGTTTGGCAGGAAGTGTGAAAAGACAAGCTTATCGCGCAAGTCTTCAACGGGATAATGATAAGCACATTACCAATGGGCTTTCATTGTTTGAATGGGCTGAAAATTCATTTAAAAAAGTTAATTTTGGTTTTTGCTCTCAACAAGACCATGACTCTCGTGAAAAAAAAAATATAAATCACGGTATGAGCAATCTGTGACAATTAAAAATACACGCCAGTATCATTATTACAAAACTTTAAATAATACATCACTCGAGTGCAAGCTTTTTTCCAAAGACGTTAAAGTTATTACAAATAAAGTTTTTAAAAAAAAATAACGCAATACGGATAGATTTATAATTAAATTATAACTTATTCAATTTCTTCGTTTTTTTAAAAATAAAAAAATATTTCATTAATTGATTTTATGTAATGTGTTTAAATAAAATTATTCATTAAATAACATTATTTTTATTTAAAAAATAAAGTATTGTTCCTTATTTATAATTACTGAGTAGATCAAAAGGTAAGTCAATGACGCGCGGCAGCGCGCCGTACCTACAGCGCTCACCGCCCGTCATAAATAATTTTTTTTTTTGTTTAATCTAATCACGAGCAGTCAAATTTTTTTGCGGATTCTGCTACTTTAATGTTTAATGCATAATACCGAGAAAAAAAAATTTCGTTTTTTGAGGGAGAAGTCATTGAAGTTTTCATTTGTTAACTTAAAACTTAATTAACAATATGAAAATAAATAAATAATTTGAACTTCTATATATTTTATTAAAGTACAAGTATTGAACTATGAATCCTGAAAGTTTCATTAGAATATCTCTAATAAGCTTTTTAATTATCGATTTTTTAACTAAAAGTCATAAAAATTTTCATTAAAAAAAAAATTGTTAAAATGAAAATTTTTAAAAACTGTTTTGGGGATTAATTGTTTATAGTGAATACTTCATGAAAAAATACTCATACCTGAATTTGATAATCAAGTGGAAAATGGGGGTCCACTTGACGTGATCTTGCTCATTAAAAGTACCTGTCTTTGAAAAAAAGGAAATTTTAACTTAAAAAAAAAGACACTTCATTACCGTACGTCTTGTGTAAGAATATAAAACTAAATAACATACCATTAATTATGGGCAAGACGTCTTTTCTTCGCAAACGGAAGTGGTTTAAACCTATCTTGATGAAACATGGTTTTCAGACAGAAACCCATTAGTTTTACAGTCACTGCGAAAATATACACGAACTTTAAAAAGTTAAACAAAGTGTTCATTGTTAACACTAATAATATAATAAATAATAATAAAACAGAAGGGTTACAATTGTCTTAATAAACGCCACTTTTTTCTTACTTAATCGAAGTTAAATTAGTCTTATTTTTGTGTGTGTAAGGCACAAGAATGACACGATATTTTTTTACGATCACTTGCACTACCAACTCTTAACAGTACTACCGGAATGAAGCAATTACAGCTTAAAAAAAAAAAAAAACAATCCAGTTTTCTATTGATAAGATAATTGTCAGAACTACTTTATATCTTGTTGTCTTATATAAAGTTGTTGATAATTTAGTTCGTACTTATCGAAGTACTCTATAATTTGGGTACAATCGTACTGACAAATGATATCAATGACCAGTGCCATGTTGACAAATTTCTTTCTCTAACTTTCTCGGTGAATAAAAATACGCCCTCTATTGAACTATTTGTTTTTTAGGTTGGTAGAACCGTTATTATAGAAAAGTACAAATATTTAGGCACCAATATTACACCTAACATTGACCAAGACACTGAAATTAAAACCAAAATAGAGGTTGCAAGAAAATCATCGTAAATAGCTTTACGTTTCTTGGAATGCTACGTATGGTCCCAACTTTTGTATGAAGTCAAGACATAGGCGCTGAAGCAATACATTACTAAGAAGCTGGAAGAATATTCGAATCCCATGGACAGCCAGGACCACTAATGAGGAAGTTCTACGAAGAATAGGCCAAAACAGAAAACTCTTGACAATCATAAAAGTACGAAAAACATCCTACTTAGGTCATGTACTTAGCAACGACAAATATTCACTATTGCAAACTATCATGTAAGGAAGAGTGGACGGAAGAAAAAAAAAGTCTTGGCTGAGAAACATCAGAGAATGAACCGGCATGAATGTAGGGGAGTTGTTTCATGTTGCGAGTGACAAAGAAACATTTGGAGAAGTGATCGCAAACCTCCATAGAAGAAGAACCGTTATTAACATGTCATAAAACAAATGCCATTTCCATGACGTTTGCTTTATTAGGTGAGAAATAAGGGCGGGTTTTTATAGAGTAAAACACTTTCACTAAATTTTGTTTTAAAACGAAACATCTTATACCGATATATTAAAAATATCAGAAAAGTATTAGAGACGAATGTTTAACAAGATAAAATTTTTCAAGTGCCACGAATCAGAATAAAGAAGAAGTTGAAGATGAACCGCGCTTTGGAAGACAATCCACTGCAACTACAAAAGAAAGCATTAACGAAACTAAGGATCTTGTACTCCGTACTTACTATTTAAGTATTTGATATCTCGTAGACCTTATTGAAATATCAATTGGATCAACAAAATCAATTTTGAAGAACGATCTGGGCTTGCCTAGTGTGTTATCTCGTCTTGATCCTATACAACTTAATTTTCTTTATAAGAATCTTCGTATTGAGATCGCTAAGATGCTTTCTTTGAGTGACTCCATTCCATTTCATAATTTATACGACTCAGACGCGGTGCAATAATTACGTGAATATCGTGCAAAAGGTGAACCAGAACGGAAAAAAAAATCACATCCAAGTCAAAAATCAAGGTCGTGTTAACAGTTTTCTCTGAGTAACGTGGTATTGTGCACATTTTTTTTTATGGGTCCAGCACACGTGCTGCAGGGAAGTCCCTAAAGCGCTCCAGGAGCGGCACGTGTGCGGAAAAAGCTACTCACGCTGTTCCTGAATCGCTGTAAATTGTACTCGCTGGGAAACACAGCGCTGGGCAATTTATTCCAAAGGAATGATGTTCTCCATATAAAAGACTGCTTGGAAAGCGTTGTACGCGGAGTAACAAGCTGAACCTCATACGGATGTGAAGCACCAGCGTGACGTGTATTTATAATATGCACCGCTTTGGGAGGAATTAAGCCGGCTACATCCTTCGAACACTTTCCATGAAAATACTTGTAGAACAGACTCAAGTCGCCAACCGTTCTTCGATGTTCCAGCGAATCAAGGCCGCCGGTCAGTTCCGGGTCTCCAATCAGACGAACAGCTGTTCCCTGAACAGAATCCAACAAATGCAGTGTATGTTTGGGAGCGGAGCCCCAAACATGGGAGCAATATTCCATAGTTTGGTCGAATTTGAGCTTTGTAAAGAATTAACAGTTGTTGTGGAGTGTAATTTGCTCCTAACTGGCCGAACGGCTAATAAAGATTATGATTTAAGCGTTATACGTCGCTTACGTGAGTCAATTCGAAAATAAATCCTGTATTATGCCAGAATAATTCATGGATCATCACGATAACGCCCATCAAACAATGAAATAATTACATATTCCTAAGTTTTTAGATAAAAATCAACCGATAAACGAACCACAAGCACCGTATTCACCAGAAATGGCACCGTGGGACTTTTTCCTGTTCCCTAGACTGAAATTACTACCCCGTAGTCAACGTCTTGAATTTATAGAAGCTATAAAAGGGAATTTGCTGACCGTCTGGATAGCAATACCGAAAATTCAGAATGACAAGTGTTTTGAAGAATGAAATAACCGGCCCAGTGCAAGTCGGACTAGCGCAATTAGTGTTCCGTACGTTACTTTTTATTACAGAGGTATAAAATGATCAATTACTTCACAAAAACACACCCAAATGAGTTTTCAACAAAGTTTATTTCCAATCCTTGTTGAAAACTGATGACCTTGAAATTTTTGTTGGATAAATTATTAAAGGTAATGCACTCCTTATGGAGAATATTATAGATTTTTTTCAACATTTTTTGATCAGTACTTTTCGAGATAAGGGGGCAACAGCGATTTTTCGCAATTTTTAAAAAATAACACAAAGAAAAATGTGCGCAAGTATTATTACACATTTTTTAAACTCGTATTTTTACAAGCTTTCATTTGATACCCGGCTCGATGACCTGGTAAAAAATGTTTTTTTTCTCTTCCGATTTCACTTCCCAAAACGGGCTTAGTTTAAGTCAAAAATTAACTTTTAAACCTACACGGTTCTGATAAGACCATCAATTCCTATATTAAAGCCAAATTTCGGGTGTGATAGACCGACAGACACCAAAGTGATCTTATAAGTGTTCCGTACGTAACACTAAAAACCGTTGGCATGAGTGTTTTGCTGTGGAGGGATATATATATATATATATATATATATATATATATATATATATATATATATATATATATATATATATATATATATAAAATACATAAAGATGTAGAGCTATAAGGAAAAGACGAAGATAAGTTAAGTAGATAAAGTCACAAATGAGGGAGCGCGAGACAGTATCTCCTAGATATCAGCAGTAGAGATGACGACAAACACAAAGTGATCGAACACATTCTTAGCCAGAGAGGGAGGTCCTTAAAGAACTATTTAAAAGTTTAAACAATAAATCCAACGTTTTAATTAGTTCTTACAAACACGACAACACTGTAAAAGTAGTACGGGCTACGGTGCACGTGCACTCAGTTCAAAACGAAGCAGGATCGTATTTAACCAAAAAAAAGGTAAACAAAATCAAAAGGGACATTAGTAACATTACCGGTAAATAGCTGCTATTTTTATACCAGCTTGAATAGGTTAAAATAAGAACGTATTGTGAGAGAAATATTTACTTTTCATAGCAAACTATTTTCTAAATGTTCATAACACAGGCCAACGATGAAAAAACGTTTTTAATAATTTTACCTAATTCCTATGTTTTTTGGAGTCTGAAAATAATAATAAAAAAGTCGTATCACCCACCAGTTTTTCACATTTTAATTTTCAAAATGTGAAAAGTTTATTTTTTATCATTCGAATGTTATTAGGTTGGCAATAAAATCAGAATTTTATAAGGTTGGCAGTAAAATCAAACGTTATTAGATTGGCAGTTCCGATAAATGTCACAGCTGTTTGTTTTCTTCCAGTTAATATAACCTTGCATTGCAGTGTTGAACTCATGTGCTTTAATTCACACTCAAAATATGGCTAACCGTGGTTGTAAAAACTCTCCCAACACTTTTTGTTATATATGTGGTGAGTTTGTAGTTAAAAAAACATTAATGACTTTGTAAAAAAAAAAGTATACTTTGCATATTTTGGTGTAGAAATAGGTAATCGAGAAAAATGTTGGGCTTCTCACAAAGTATGTTATGTTTGTGTTGAGGATCTTAGGACACGGTATAAGAAAGAAAAGAAAGCTTTTAGATTTGCAGTACCCATGGTACGGAGAGAGCAAGAAAATCGTTCAAGTGATTGTTATTTTTGCAGCGTTGATGTTTCTGGATATAACTCTAAAAATAAAAAAGTAATTGTCTACCCTAACTTTACTTCAGCTAATCGGCCGGTAGGACATGGACCAGGACTTCCTGTCCCTGAGCCATCTCAATCTATTGATGAAGTTTTACAGTCCAGTCCCGAATTTAATGAAAGTCGACCGGATGATGATGAGTAGAGCCCGGATTATATGCATTTGCATATTTTCATATGCATTTGCATATTTAGACCATCCTCACCGATTATTGCATATTTTACCCAAAATCTAGTAATGATGCATATTTTTCCTATATTTACAATATATCTCGGTATTACTAGGCAATTGAATTGCTCAGGGTATTGTTAATGTCGCTGTCTGGAACCGATCTTATCGCCGGGACATTACCTGCAATAGTCTAAACATCGATTAGGTTATAGTGCCAAGGGAGTACCCAAAATTACGACGGTATTTTATTACTTTGTTTCTTTGGTCGGGATATTAACTGATAAGTAGTTAGTTTCTAAGAATATTTGTTTGAGCGTGGATCAAATAAACAATTTTCTCGAAGACGAATTTTTATTTTAAAACAAGATATCAGTTTTAACATTATTGTTGACGCGCTTGCATCAGTGTAGTCTTTTTGCAATTTTTAACGTGTACAATGCCACCCGCAAAAAAAAAGTGTCTCTTCGCGGGTAGCTGATTATCCTGGAACAGTTACATACGACGGAAATGTTTTATATTAACGAGTTTGCGAGAAAAATGTTTCGTGCACAAAAAAGTTTCAAATTGACCAGCATGTCAAGACAAGTCTTCATATCGCAGGATTGCAAAAAAAAGGCCCACGACAACAACTTATAACAACAGCAAGTAGCAGTGACCCCACTTCTATCGGCAAACAAAAGAACCACTTTAGCATGGATTTGTGTGAAGCATTGCTTGCAAGTAATATTCCTCTCCACAAACTTACAAATCCTACAGTCAAAGATTTTCTGCGAAAATAATGCTTGAATCAAAAAATACCAGACGAATCAACACTGCGTAAAAATTACATACCAATAATTTACCAACATGTTCTGGAAGAAATACGTAATGAACTTAAGGATGGCATTATTTGGAGTTCAGCTGATGAAACTACCGACAGTTGTGGTCGCTATATTGCGAATTTAATTGTGGGTGCATTAAGATTAGACCCTTCTTCTTCTTATTTGGTGGCCTGCAAAGAACTTGACAAGACAAATTATTCTACGATCGCCAGATTTGTGAATGAGGATATTAAAAAAATATTTCCTGAATCTTTTGCAGATAAAAGAGTGTTTATATTTCTCTCAGATGCTGTTCCCTATATGATCAAGGCAGCCAAAGTCCTACAAGTATTTTATCCAAATTTAATTCATGTGACGTGCTTTGCTCACGGAGTCCATCGACTCGCTGAAGAAGTACGATCCACGTTTGGAAATGTAAATAAACTGATTTCATCAGCACAGTAAGTGTTTCTTAAGGCACCTGCTCGCAATAACGCCTATAAAGAAAAACTGCCAAATGTGTATTTACCTCCCGAACCAGTAGTAACTCGATGGGGAACATGGATTGAAGCTGTACTATTTTACAATGAACATTTCGAGGCCATCAAAGGTGTAGTAAATGATTTCGATAGTGCAGAGGCTATGGCAGTTCGTCAATCCAAGGAAGCATTTAACGATTCTGATATTAAAAAAAAAACATAGCTTTGACTAGCACTCACTTTTCCCACATACCTGCGAGTATTAAAAAGCTTGAAACTCGAGGTTTGGCGTTGACCGAATCAATTCAGTGAATGAATAAAATCCGTCAAATAACCTCCACATTGCCAGATGTATTCCCGCGTAGAGTTAAAGAAAAGTTTGAAAACATTTTGTGCAATAACCCAGGCTTTGAACCTTTGTGTCAAATTGATAGTTTTATTAATGGGACGGGTGCACTTTTGCCAGAAACAATAAGTGCTAACATAGCACCTAAATTCAAATACTGCCCAGTTACCTCAGTGGATGTGGAACGGTCTTTTTCCATTTATAAAAATATTTTAAGTGATCGAAGACACAATCTTACTACCCAACATTTGGAACAATACCTTATTGTTTACGTGTATTGTTAAATAATTTTAAAAAATGTTAAATAATTAAATTTAAATATCGTCGATAACTTGTTAATTTTATGCCGATTTTGAAATAAAAAACCAAATATTACTACTTTTATTATTATTTAATATTGCATATTTTGACCCTTTTCATGCATATTTTAAGCATTTTTCATGCATATTTGCATGCATATTTCAAGATTTTTATGTTGCATATAATCCGGTCTCTAATGATGAGTTTCAATGTTCTCTAGAAAACTTAAAACCACAGTTGTTTACACAAGCTGAGTTAAATGATTTAGTGAGTAATTTGGGTTTGACTAAGGAAAAAGCAGAATTGCTTGGTTCTAGGGTAAAAGAAAAACATTTATTCGAATCTGAAACATCTATTTACCATATGGAACAAGAGATCAACAGTTTGCTCAGTTTTTCAAGCAGGAAGAGGATTTGGTTTACTGCCATAATATTGGTAGTCTAATGAACAAGTTTGGCATTGAGTAAAAGAAGGAAGATTGGAGGCTTTTTATAGACTCATCAAAACCTAGTTTAAAAGGTGTTCTGTTACACAACGGAAATACTTATGCTTCACTGCTTGTTGCTCATTCAGTCCATATGAAGGAAACTTACAAAAATCTTAACATGATTTTACAGAAAATTAACTATCCAGCTTACGATTGGATGCTATGTGGAGATTTAAGAGTTGTCACCATGATCCTTGGTCCAACAAAAGGGATTTACAAATTGTCCATGTTTTATATGTGAATGGGACAGCAGAATAAAGGACCAACATTGGTCCAAAAAAAAATGGCCCGTAAGAAAAACTTTAACACCTAACGAGAAGAACATTTTGCATAAAACTTTAGTAGACCCAAAAAAGATTCTTCTACCACCACTACACATCAAGTCAGGCTTAATGAAACAATTTGTGAAAGCCTTGCCTAAAGATGGTAAATGGTTTAAATATTTGCGTAAAAGATTTCCTCATTTATCAGAAGCCACACTGAAAGAAGGGATTTTTGTTGGGCCTGATATTCGTAAAATGATGTTCGATTCCAACTTTAAAGCAAGGATGATTACAAAGGAAAAGGAGGCTTGGATATCATTTAACAAAGTTGTGACTAAGTTTTTGGGCAATGTGAAAGACCTTAACTATGAACTTATCGTGGCTAATATGATAGACAAGTTCAAAATCTGGGTTGTCTGATGAGCCTTAAAGTCCACTTCTTGCACAACCATCTTGACTTTTTTTCCTAAAAACTTAGGCGAAGTGAGTTAAGAGCAGGGGGAACGGTTCCATCAAGACATAAAGGAGATGGAAAAACGGTACCAGGGACGATGGAATATCAACATGATCGGTGATTACTGTTGATCACTTGATAGAGAATATCAAAATGCATCACACTGGAGAAAAAGCTATAAAAGAAACTTCACAGAGAAAAGGGAAAGGAAATACAAAAAAATAAACACCTAAAATATTCACATTGAAGTGAAATATGTTATCGAGAGTAAAAGTACGGTTTAAGTTTTTATTTTTTATGTATCAAATTTTCCCTATTTTGAAATTGAATCGATATCATATTGCGAGAGAACTGTGGATGATACAAAAAAATTGATACCAGATACGGTTTCAGCACCCAAAAATACATAACGCTTGTATTATGTATTGGTTTGAAAAGTTTTTACAAATATTTTTTTTGTCGGCCTGTGTAATTAGGTACTAAAATTCGCTGTATGGTATTTCTAATATACTTTTTTTTGGATGGTTGTAGCTTCTACTTGATGGAAATTCATTATAAATAATATAATAAAAGACTGTTTTTAGTCAATTTCCACTGGTTTATTTAAATTGCGATGACGCGTTTCGCTGTCAATGCAGCTTCTTCAGATCTACATTTTACACTGTCAAGTTAGATTTAATATTCACAGTTTTATATAATTTCTTAATTATAATATTACACCTAATTAAATTACATTGATAGAATTGGGAAATCCACACAGATTTGGAGTTATAGGTTATAGGTTAAGCTTTTAAATGCTTAACCTATTTCGGCAAACCAACGGAAAAACTGGGGAAATTTTTAAATCAAAAAATATCAACATAGCTTACAAGACTAACAATACTATAGGGAAATATCTTAAAAACTACAAACCACAAATCAATAAAGACAATAAATCGGGGGTTTATCAATTAACATGTGGGTCATGTCCTAAAACATACATCGGACAAACTGGACGTACATTTAGACAAAGAATTAAAGAACACGAAAAAAGTTTCATCCATAGAAAATCTAATTCAACATATGCTAATCATCTTTTAACAGAAAATCACACATTTAACAAGAATTTCAAAATTTTACACACCCAACAAAAAGGTTTAAAACTAAACCTTTTAGAGACAATGCAAATAAATCGATTAAGGACTACAGGTACTTTACTCAATGACCAGGTAGATTTAAGCAATTCACCATTATTGAATTTATTCTCCTAACTCCAAATCTGTGTGGATTTCCCAATTCTATCAATGTAATTTAATTAGGTGTAATATTATAATTAAGAAATTATATAAAACTGTGAATATTAAATCTAACTTGACAGTGTAAAATGTAGATCTTAAGAAGCTGCATTGACAGCGAAACGCGTCATCGCAATTTAAATAAACCAGTGGAAATTGACTAAAAACAGTCTTTTATTATATATTTCTAATATACTACTTGATGTGTCAATAAAACAAGAAGTCTTCAGGAACTAGGATGAACTTAGATTGTGACCACACTGCGCGATAATTTTAATCGAAGCAGTACATTCTCTGTCTAAATTAAATTAAATACAATAAACTGTTTGTTCTCAACTAAATCAAATAACACTTCTGTTCGCGAGCTACAACCCATTAATTACATGTTTACCAGTAATAAAGGCCATAAATTAGGAAAGCGGAAAGGGCATTTATAAGATTCACACGATTCATTAGCTAATTAAACTAAGTTCATTAGACAGAAATTGTGTAAAACACGACTACGATGCTGGAAATTACATCGTTACACGCGAACAGTGTTTACTTATATTATATAGGTTTGGTCTTCAGAAGCCTGAATTACTAAGTATCCTTTTCGCTAATTTCTAATCTAAAACGTCAATTATGGGAAAATTTAATAAAACCTGTCGAATAACTTATGTTGTGTGAAATGCAATGAAATTTTAAAAGATGGTCGCTATCTCGCTAAAAATCACAATTCAACTAAGAATTCACTACAACAGCTTTTTAGTGTTCCGTACGGAACACTTATAAGATCACTTCGGTGTCTGTCTGTCTGTCTGTCTGTCTGTCTGTCTGTCACACCCGATTTTCTCCGAAACTATTTGACATAGAAAGGTGAAATTTGGTAGTAATATAGGAATTGATGGCCTCATCAGAGCCATGTAGTTTTGAGAATTAAATTTTGACTTAAGGGGTTAGTTTTGGGGGATGAAGTCGGAAATGAAAAAAAAAATTTTTTACTAGGTCATCGAGTGTGGTGTCAAATAAAAGCTTGTGAAAACACGAGTAAAAAAATATATATATAATATTATACTTGCGCGCACTTTTCTTTTGTATTATTTTTAAAAATTCGCGAAAAATCGCTGTCCCGGGCCTTATCTCAAAAAGTACTTATCAAAAAATTTCGAAAAAATTCTGGAATATTCTCTACGGGGTGTAGATTGAACGAAAATTATCACGAGTGCATTACCTTTAATAGTTTATATGGTATATAAAAAAAACCAAAATTTCAAGGTCATCAGATTTCAGTAAAGATTGGAAACAAACTTTGTTGAAAACTCATTTGGGGTGTGTTTTGTGAAGTCACTGATCATTTTATACCACCGTAACATAAGTTTTGACTTAAGGGTTCGTTTTGAGGGGTGAAATCGGAAGTGAAAAAAAAATTTTTTTACTAGGTCATCGAGTGTGGTGTCAAATGAAAGCTTGTAAAACACGAGTAAAATATATATATATATATATATATATATATATATATATATATATATATATATATATATATATATATATATATATAATCCTTCATGTCTTCAATTCATTTGATCAACACCTACAGTTTACCATGGAAGAAGAGTCAAACAATTCTGTTCCCTTCCTGGACACAAGAGTCATTAGATGTCCTGATGGTGTGATCAGACTGGACTGGTATAGAAAGCCAACTTCATAAGGCAGATATATACATGCCAATTCTGGCCATGATTGGAAGGTTAAAATTAACGTCATAAAAGGCCTATATCGAAGAATTAGAAACATAGCTCACCCAGATTATCTTCCACAAGCACAAACACTGCTTACCAGTCTCTTTATGGATAATGGATACAACAAGAGGTTCCTGCTCAAGACCAAGGACGAAGTCGACAGGCTCTTCCTTTCTAATGACATTTTACCAGAACCTCCCCCTTTACGAAAACGCCCCTCCCCTCCCCCCCTTCCATCCCAGTTACCCCTGCTAGCCATACGGAAATAAGTCCTTCCTTGCTCTCTTTGCCATTTATACCTGGTCTTACTTCAAAATTGGTTCATATTTTGCGCGTCATTCCTAATGTCAAGATTGCCAAGTATTATTTCTATAAAAATAAGCGTATTTTCAGCAAATTGAAATCTTCTCTACCTATTCTTTCCATGTCAGATGTAGTCTATTCCGTTTCCTGTCTTGACTGTCCTGCTGTATATATTGGCCAGACATCACAATGTCTCAACCGTCGCATCGCATTACATAAAAGCGACACCAGATGCCATCCACAGAGATGTGCACTGGCAACTCACTCCGTTGATAATGGGCATTCCTTTAATTTCAGAGAACCAAAAATCCTTCATTTCCAAAAAAACCTTCTTAAAGAGAATTTCTTGAGATGTGCTATATCAACGAAAATCCCCAAAATATCAATAAAAGAACTGATCTTGACGGCTTGAGCAGCATTTACAGCTATCTTCTCTCTTGCGACCGTCCCCCCTTGCATAACGTCTCTGGGTCGTCACACTCCTCATAATAACCTTTGTTTTGGTATTTGAAAACTCTGTCCTTTTGCATTCTCCCCTTTGGGTACCTTCCTGTTTTGGGTATTTGTTTTTCTTGGTTCCCCGCATTTTCTTCATAAATTACATTCCTATTGAGATAACATTAATATAATAATAATAATTATAATAATAAATTGAAAAATATGCTCCCAATTAATGATACATCCCTTCCAATTATTGCCTTCCTTTTTCCTTGCTTTACTTCCCCCAGATGAAATCAAAATTGTTTCCTTTATATGTTTTCTCAATGGTCATACAGCGTAAAATTTGCCTTCCCATTAGATATCCTTTTCTTTTATACCAAAATTTTACTATATGACGTAGCACTTAATTTCGTACTTAAACCGGTCCTTTCCTGGTCGTTTGACCTTTCCTTTTATTCTTTGTGAGTGATCCCTTACATCTGTCAGTGGTCGTCCTGTGTCAGCGCCCTGTCAAAGTTGTCACTTTTCATTTTTCTTTAAGATGGCAGGTGGTTAATTAGTTTTGAATTTCAGCATCCAACGTTATCAATGGCATCCCTGCTGTAAATGCCATGTTTTTTATGTTAAAATGTTTAGTGAATAGTGGTTGTTTTATTTCAGTGTTGGTTTTTTTACCATGGCGATTGTTTTTGATGGTCATTCTTGTTAGATTATATTTCATGCTACAAGTGAGTTTTGTTGACATTTTTTAATAATAATAATAATAATTTGCGATTGTTTAAAATAATAATACTGTCGAAGTAAAATAGTTACATATGAATAATTGTAAGATTGAAATCAAATTAGAAATTAATAATTAGAATTGATAATTAGAAAACTTGACTTCATAACACCAAATCTGTATGCCTAATTTTCTTTATTGGTTGCTTCGTTATCTCTTTTTTCAGTTTGTGCCCTGATGAAGGTCCCAATCTAGGACCGAAATATTGGCTAAATGAATATAGTATGAACATCTGTTGATGCCCATTTTTGCCGAGTTCCTCAACTAGTTTTCATAATTTAGGATTTTGTTAGATACGGCAACTTTTGCTTTCTCTCTCTTTATTTGTTATATATATATATATATATATATATATATATATATATATATATATATATATATATATTTATATATATATATATATATATATATATATATATATATATATATATATATATTTATTTATATATATATATATATATATATATATATATATATATATATATATAATGTTATACTTGCGCATACTTTTCTTTGTATTACTTTTAAAAAATCGCGTCCCCTACCTTATCTCGAAAAGTACTGACCAAAAAATTTTGAAAAAATTCTGGAATAATCTCCACGGGGTATAGATTGAACGAAAATTATCACGAGTGCATTACCTTTAATAATTTATTTGGTATATAAAAAAAAAAAAAAAAAATTTCAAGGTCACCAGTTTTCAGTAAAGATTGGAAACAAACTTTGTTGAAAACTCATTTGAGGTGTGTTTTGTGAAGTCACTGATCATTTTATACCACCCTAACAAAAATTTTTATTTTAAAAACAATCAACGTACGGAACACTAATTGTGCAAGTTCAACTTGCACTTGACCGGTTTTTATAATAATTAGAGGCCGGATTATATGCAACATAAAAATCTTGAAATATGCATGAAAAATGCTTAAAATATGCATGAAAAGGGTCAAAATATGCAATATTAAATAATAATAAAAGTAGTAATTTTTAAAGAGTTGATTGAGTGGTCCGTTACTTTGTGACAGTACATTTTAACAATAAAACTACTTAATTACTTTGTTAACTGTCACTAAACATATTTGTAAAGATTTTACAATTGCGTTATCGCGATTTCGTAGTACAACTACATTCTCAAACGCTTAACTAAGACTAAAACAGATTTTTGGTATTTTATGTTTATATGATGAACAGATGTGGGTCTATTATATGTTAAAAAAGTTTGAACAAAAGAGAATTTGCTACGTCTAATTGACTATTCAGTAAATTTATATTATGGTCCCTTTGAATGTCTGTAAATTTCTATAGATTCTAAGAAGTTGAGTTTTGACCCTTTAGGTGCCATATGGAGATAAAGATAAAACTAATAAATACAATAAATCAAGAGTTTATAAACTTAATTGTCAAGAGTGCAATAGCTGTTACGTAGGCCAAACGGGACGGAATTTCAAGACAAGATTCGCAGAACACAATGCCTCTTATAGGCTAAAAAATGAAAAATCACACTTTGCTAAACACTTCTTAGAAACAGGCCATACTTTTCCCAATATCGATTGTTTACAAATACTCCATATGGCACCTAAAGGGTCAAAACTCAACTTCTTAGAATCTATAGAAATTTACAGACATTCAAAGGACCATAATATAAATTTACTGAATAGTCAATTAGACGTAGCAAATTCTCTTTTGTTCAAACTTTTTTAACATATAATAGACCCACATCTGTTCATCATATAAACATAAAATACCAAAAATCTGTTTTAGTCTTAGTTAAGCGTTTGACAATGTACTTGTACTACGAAATCGCGATAACGCAATTGTAAAATCTTTACAAATATATTTAGTGACAGTTAACAAAGTAATTAAGTAGTTTTATTGTAGTAATTTTTTAGTTTTTTATTTCAAAATCAGCATAAAATTAACAAGTTATCGACGATGTTTAAATTTAATTAACGATTATTTAATATTTTTTAAAATTATTTAACATTTGTATTCTTGTACACGTAAACAATAAGGTATTGTTCGAAATGTTGGGTAGTAAGATTGTGTCTTCGATCACTTAAAATATTTTTATAAGTGGAAAAAGACCGTTCCACATCCACTGAGGTAACTGAGCAGTATTTGAATTTGGGTGCTATGTTAGCACTTGTTTCTGGCAAAAGTTTCACCCGTCCCATTAATAAAACTATCAATTTGACACAAAGGTTCAAAGCCTGGGTTATTGCACAAAATGTTTTTTAAACTTTTCTTTAACTCTACGCGGGAATACATCTGGCAATGTGGAGTTTATTTGACGGATTTTATTCATTAACTGAAATGATTCGGTCAACGCCAAACCTCGAGTTTCAAGCATTTTAATACCCACAGGTATGTGGGAAAAGTGAGTGCTAATCAAAGCTATGTTTTTTTTTTTAATATTAGAATCGTTAAATGCTTTGCGGGTGGCATGGTACACGTTAAACTTTAACACAACACGTTAAAAATTGCAAAAAGACTACACTGATGCAGCGCGTCGACAATAATGTTAAAACTGATATCTTGTTTTAAAATAAAAATTCGTCTTCTAGAAAATTGTTTATTTGATCCACTCTCAAACAAATATTCTTAAAAACTAACTACTTATCACTTAATATCCCGACCAAGAAAACAAAGGAATAAAATACCGTCGTAATTTTGGGTATTCCCTTGGCACTATAACCTAATCGATGTTTAGATCGGTTCCAGACGGCGACATTAACAATACCCTGAGCAACTCAATTGCCTAGTAATACCGAGAAATATTGTAAATATAGGGAAAATATGCATCATTACTAGATTTTGGGTAAAATATGCAATAATCGGTCAGAATGGTCTAAATATGCAAATGCATATGAAAATATGCAAATGCATATAATCCGGTCTCTAATAATAATAATGATATTAAGCCCTCAGGGACTAGGGGAATTAAAGGATTCTCCTAGTACAGGCATTAACGATCCCGATGTACCTGAGTCATGTTGTGCTGTCTAGACTATTTGAGAGGAAAAAACGGCACCTATGGAACGAGCCTGGAGATACTCGCCTTTTCGGAAACCTTAAATAGCATCTTTCAGATCTTCCCAAAACAACGAAGAACAAGAGATATGTTACAAGAATAACTTTTAAGGACAGACCAACAATAATAAGCACAGGAAAACACACCTTCTACTAACAGGCAACCCAATGTCGGGACATTTTGAGCTTCTGACACCCAAGAACACTGAAAACACCCCAAACAATAGTAAACCAATAAAAGAAGCATCGGGCGAGCGACGTAACGATCGAAAACGTCGCAGGAAATGACAGCTCGACCAAAACGATGAAGACCGGGCAAAAGAAAATGGATCTGCCAAACGTGTTGTGCTGGCGAGTAAGCCGACACTTACTAAAGCGGCGGAAAACTCAAAGCAACGCATTAGTTGCACCACAGAAATCAACGAACACGTCATGCATTGCTATAAGAAAATCATAAAACCTGACAAAGAAATCACTAAGAAAATAATGACTCGCCGCCTGTACTCACCGAAATCAATCCCAAACACAACCGACACAGATGCGGGGCAAATACAACCACCAAAGCCAAACCAAGTCACGTATGTTTGACAAGGACAACATGCAACTACCAAGGCTGGCAAACCAAGACAGCGGTTAAAGGGGACAGATGAAATGAACAGAACAGTGATGCGCTGTTACTACACCGCCACTAATTGTTCCCCTCGTTATATCAGCCACAGGCCTTACACCAACAACATTCGCACCACACTTTGTACAATTAGGACTCAACACAAATATACACAAAAACATTAAGAAGTCAGTGATTTTGAAAACATGTAACATTGTCAGGTCATTCCTTAATACACAATGGCTTGGGCCCGTCAGCCAAACATGGAAACACATTGACCAAAAGTGCGAAAGAAGAACTTTTTTGTGATGTAATGTCTGGCCTGGTTTCTCCTGCTTGGTGGCATCAGCTACAGTGAACCACTTCGAAGTAAGTCCGGCCAGCGAACTTCAAGGGGTCACGAGTAACGTGTGATCCATATGGGCCCAAATCGTTCTAACAGCCCAAGCAATATCGCCAACGTCGGGTGGCGATTTAGCTCGGAAAATCCGTTGTTACGAGAAACAAGGACTAGAAAACTACGTGGCATATCTTCGCAGATCCGGCTACGTTCGAGCGCCTTTAAAACAACCTGAGCCTCCTTCCTTAGATTACCTTGAAACTTACTGCTTACAGTTCCAAAAACAGAACAAAGCTAATCATGAGACAGCAAAGGAAGAAGTTTCAAATGTCATTAAAAGCACGAAGAGCTTTTCCGCCCTAGGACCAGTTGCTATCAACAATTTTTGATGGAAAAAATTCTCTAGCATTCACGAACATTTCGCTAGAATCTTTAATACTTGATTCAATAAGAGCCAACGAATTCCTATGTGGTTTGTAAAGGGAAGGACGGAACTATTTCCAAAAAAGGACGACTTAACTAACCCCTAAAACTATAGACCGACCACGCGCTTAACCTCTTGCTACAAAATATTCACTTGCATTATCTACAAAAGACTACCTATCGTATATTTGAATGTTGTTGATCAAGATAATCGAAAAAGGCATTCAGCTCTTCTTCGCCATGTCCATAAAATATTTTTTTACGTAAAAGAAGTTTGCGTTAACTGCTTTTAAACACCACGCACTATTATTTTTCTAATTTTGTATATGTTCATTCCGTTTTATCGTCGAAATCTCATAAAACGACTTTGTTTATTTTTCATTGATGTTAACAGGCAGCAGGCAGTTTAATATTATTTTGAGAGTACTTAACATATTTACATTAGCAGGAGTCTAGTGTCATAAATGAAAAGTTTAAAACCATACACGAACCGCCAAAATTAGGTAATGCTAGTGTATTTTGGTGGGTATATGGTAGACAGAGAATTGTCTTTTAAATACCTAAGCACACTAATTAGTAGCCAATGAAATCCAAAAATGGAGATTAGATCGTGAATCGAGCAGGCTCGTGGGACCTTCACGAACATCAAAAATCTTTTCACTAGGTCTGACCTTAATCTAGAACTTCGAGTGCGTATGATAAGATAGTACATTTTTTCAGTATTTCTGTATAAATGTGAAGGCTGGACTCTTGATCCCAGCTCAAAGCTTTCAAAACGTATGTTTAAAGAAGGATTCTACGAGTATCATGGGTAGAGAGAGTAACAAATGCTGAAGTCCATAGACGAGGGAACAAATCCACAGAACTACTGCTGAGAAAAACTAGGAATATCGATCATATAATGGAGGAGCAAAGTATGATTTGCTGAGGATGGCTATTGAAAGCAAAATACAGGGCAGAAGATCAGTTGGGAAACGTCAAAATTCCTGGGTAAAGGACATCCAAAGATGGTTTAATTGCTCAATACATATTTTTAGAGCTGCAATTTCCAGAACTATGTTAGCCACCTGAATCGCCAACCTTCGTCAGGAGGTGGCGAACTAAGCAGAAGAGTGTATTTTTAATCTTTTTACTAATGCGAAAAATCAGTTTATGAATGCAGATTTATTATGCATGCCATTTATTATTATGATTGTTTTTGTTTTACTTTCTCACATTTGGTCAATGTGGTTCTATGTTTGGCTGACGGGCCAAAACCAAGTCAGCACAAACGCATTACCATTGTGTATTAAGGAATAACCTGACAATGTTACATGTTTTCAAAATCACTGACTTCTGAATGTTTTTGTGTATGTTTGTGTTGAGTCCTAATTTTACTAAGTGTGGTGTGAATGTTGTTGGTGTATTGCCTGTGACTGATATGACGTGAGGGGCAATGACGTCTTTTTCTTGTTTCCATATTTTTTATTTAATTATTTATTAGAATTAATATTATTTATTAGAAAAGCCTATAAAAAACTTTTTTTATATACAACTGTTGATCCTAACGTAAAAGGGTGCTTATAGCGGCAGTATTTTGTGATCTGTCCAAGGTTTTTGATACCAGAGATAACTACTGTCTATATTGGAAAGCTCTGGCTTTGAAAGTTTGGCATTGTCATGGTTAAATCTTACTTAACATGCCGTAGCCAGAGTGTATTACTTTCTGGTTTATACTCCGTTAATTTAAACATTGTTGTACGGACTGTCAAGAACGTGGCCGCTCGTATTTTTGAAAAAAATGTATTTTGAGAACACTTTTTTTCCATCAATGTATTCTTTGGTGTACCAATCGCCTCCTGCATCAATAATCGCCTGGCATCTTCGAGGCGTGCTGTCGAGGAGATTTTCTGCATACTCTGTAAATTTTTCGAATCTCGCGAGACAACTGAGTCAAAGTCCTTGGAGTCTTTCCTCTGAGCTTTCTCTTTACAAGGGATCAAGCGTTTTCAATAGGGTTGATGTCCGGCGATTGTAAGGGCCATTCTAGTATCTTATCGTCGGCCCAAGCGAGCCGCTTCATGACGTGATTTTCGCCTAGCAAAGGTTCCCTCTACCGATTTTTTGTCGAATCGCTAGAATCGCATCTACCTAAAATGAATTATTGCAGACACGTTCTTACTTGAAAAACTGCAGTATGTCTCAATGGTCTTTTTTCATATTCTGCTCTTAATGCATATACATACTAGTTTACGTTATCTAAGGATTCAGAGAAAAATTATTCAGTTCGCTGACGACACCACGATTGTTTGTCATCACCGTGATCCCATCATCTTAAACAAGTCGTGGTATTTAGGTGAATGCAGTAAGGTAGTGGTATCCTGCAGGGTTACTTCGGACTTCTTTATTTATACATTTTTATATTTTGATTATTTTTTTACCTTGCGTTTTTCCTTTTCGATCTACGGTTGGATGGATGGATAATCAGCGAAGTCAACATTTTATATAATAGACCAAGACGACTACCCGAAATTTTGACCTGTCAACTAACCGTTTTTGGACCAAACATATCGACTAACGTTGAAATTGCGGCCCCCGTGCCCTGGAATGCCTAGAGAAGGCTCAAAATACTACATCTAAAAATGGACTGTCGTTTAACACCACTTGAATCAAGTATTATAACATTTTTTGATACTAAAAAAGTCGAGCGCCCCAAAAGGTAGACGCCGCACAGTGATTCGGCAAGACCATGCTAGCGGGACAATATTCATGACGTAATTTCCAGGAACCACTGATAACGACTTGTAAACACCCCCCCCCCCCCATTTAACGAATTCCAAGAATTAATTTGTTTATCACCTCATAAAGGTATCTTATCAGGGGGTCAAAGTAACCCTTATAAGAGAGGTCATTTTCATTTGCAAATCAGTTGCATTTTATGCACACTTGTGATAACATATTTTAAAATTGGTAGCAAAGTGAAACGAGTTTTTTGTGATGGAATATTCTGTTGAAGGTATGTACTCTATTATGACTTATTTTATATTTTTATAAAAAATATGTATACTTTTGGTGTAATATCAATTTGTAAATGTATAGATAAATCCAGCAAATTTTACATTAATTGTAAACTTTAAAAGTAGCAACTTTTTTTATCCACATATATCCACCGAGATTTTTCTATGTGAAATACCTACAACATTCAGGCACAGATTCATATATATTATAGACCCCGAAAAGGCCCGAAAGTAAAATTATTTTATTTTTTTCAGAACGAGTCATGACTATGACGAAAATGGAGTTTTTTGAAGAATGGCTAAAACATGACAAAACTGAACGAAACAGTGGCATTTTTTATTATATAAGTGAAAAATTCAATATGTCTGATGTTTCTGACGATTCTCTAAAACGACTCAAAATGAAAATATCAAGCCTTTCAGCAAAATTCAATCAAAAGTGGACTTCTTTAAAGTGTAACAAAGAAATGTTTCTAATCAAACATAAAGATTGGTTAGAGGGATCCGGAATCGAAATAAAGATGTGTGTTAACCAGCCGTGCACTTCAACATCATCAGCGGCTCTTTCCGTAGGGCGACCCAGAAAATCATTTGAAGACTTATCAACGAAAACGAAGAGACGGAGAGTAGAAGATCTTTTGGAATCGCGAAGTGTAAGTGAGCTTAACATATTACAGCAGCTGAGTTAGCTACTCGAAAAGAAGGGCATCGAAGTGTTGCTAAACAGATCCATAACGTCGCGGTCAGTGAAACTAGAGAAAAGAATAAGTGTTCTGAACAAAGTCGGCAATTAACACCAGACGAAGCTTTAGCTTATTATGTGGACTCGAAATCGACTTCTCACTCATATAAACAAACAAGAAAATGGTCAATGAAAACGGGACATCAAGTGTATCCATCGTTTTATAGTTTAGGTAAGTCCAAAGCTTCTTGTTGTCCTTCTGACGAATATATTTCTGTGACTGAATCTCGAGCTGAAATTAAACTTCACGCGATTTTGGATAAAACGGCTGAACGATTAGTTAAAGCTCAGACGGAAGTCATTAGAAGTGTGTTACCTCGTTCATATTATACGTTGGTAAGCAAATGGGGCTGTGATGGGAGTTCGGGGCATAGTACGTATAAGCAGAAATTTGAGAACACTAACGCTACAGACGAATTTTTGTTCGTATACTCATTTGTCCCTTTGAGACTGCTTGATGGCGAAACTGTGATCTGCCAAAATCCAAGACCTTCCTCTACTTTATATTGCCGTCCTATTAAGTTTATTTTTGCCAAGGAGACAAAAGAGTTTACGAAAGAAGAAACTTCTAAAATTTTAGATGAAGTAAGTCAGCTTCTTCCAACATTATGTAACGTTGCTGGATCTCAAATCTCTGTTAAACACGATCTGTTGTTGACAATGACTGATGGCAAAGTGTGCAATGCCTTAACAGACACAAGTTCAACACAAAAGTGTTATATTTCCGGTGCCATCCCGTCTACTATGAACGAGGAGTCAAAGAAATATCCCAGCAACGAAGAACGCCTTGCATTTGGTTTATCTACTTTACATGCATGGATCCGCACGTTTGAATGTTTGCTTCACATCAGCTATCGTTTAGAAATAAAAAAGCGGCAAGTCAGGGGAGATAACGACAAAGCTATTGTGAAGCAACGCTCACAAGAGATACAAAAAGTGTTTAAAGATCGTATAGGTCTCATTGTAGATAAACCAAAACCTGGGTATGGTAACACAAACGAAGGAAACACAGCACGTAGATTTTTTCCAAAGCTGAATTGAGCAGCGAAATTACAGGACTAGACGTAAACCTTATTCGTAGATTTCATGTAATTTTAAGAACTTTGTCATCGGGATATGACATAAATTATATAGAATTCGAAAAGTTTTGTGTTGATACTAGAAAATTATACCTTGATCTGTATTCGTGGTATTCCATGCTCGTTACTGTGCATAAAATTCTTGTACACAGCGCGGAAGTTATAAAGTCTTTTCTTCTTCCCATTGGACAACTCTCCGAAGAAGCCCAGGAGGCAAGAAATAAAGACTGTCGTAGATTCCGTGAACGGCACACCAGGAAGCGGTCACGTATTGCCACAAATACAGATCTTTTGAGAATGCTTTTAATTACGTCTGATCCTGTTATCAACTCGTATAGAGAATTACCGCGAAGAAAATTTACTTCTTTGCCATCGGAGGTTCTGCAGTTGATTATCCCACCTTCATTGCCATCCGAAACACCATCAGTAAGTCATCATCACGAATTAAATGAGGAGGATTATTTACTCTCTGAATATTCTACTGAATGGGAGAGCGGTGATGACGACTCATCTGATGGTGATTAGTAGGTTTAAGTATTTTTTTATCGTAATTATTATTCTTATTTTATTGTGTGTTGTAGTTGCTTATAATTCATGCCTTAGTATATAAGTTATTTAATATTATATTTCTTTTACTTATACACCTTGTTATTGTAAATAATTGATATATAGATACTGTTATTGTACTAATTTATTTTAAAAGAAATAATATTTTGTAAATTAATAAATGTGGGTACTATCATTATGATTTTTATTTTTTTCCTAGAAATTTCTTTGTAAACAAACATGATTGTGCTTTTCACACATAATGAGTAGGTAGACGTATGTAGCTAATTAAAGAACAATTAGCGACAATAGTGAACAAATGAGACACATTAGTAAACCACTTCCGTCTTGCGGCTACATATTTCGATTAATACACATACAGTACACATTTTTCAACTTTTTTTTTTCTTAAAATAGCTTAAGATACCTGGAATATACATAAACAATTGAAATAAGTGAAGAAATAATATTGTCCCGCTAGCTTGTACTAGTCGAGACACTATGCGCCGCCGAGACCGGACCCGGACTTTTTTAGTGGTACTTGATTCAAGTCGTTAAACGACAGTCCACTTTTGGCTGTAGCATTTTGGGCCTTATCTGGGCATTCCAGGGCACGAGGGCCGCAAAATCAACGTTAAAAAGGCTTTTACTCGACTCGTCCGATAGAATGAACAATTAGGCAGACGGTTAGTCGACTGGTCAAAATTTCAGGTCGTCCTCTTGATCTATAAACAAAAAAATAAATTATCTCCATATATGGCAATAAAAAAAAAATGAAAAGAAAAATCGTTTAAGCCGTCCCAAAACTGGAATTAAACATGTACAAACGTACCGTATCCGCATAAATAACTCAAAAAGAAAGCCCCTCTTTATAAAAAACCTCTGGCTGAAAGCATGTTCCAGATGTGGAACATAATTCATTCAACATAAATATAAAATGAAAAATGTCTTAACCTAATTTCGGGGGCACTCCAGATTTTTATCCATCAAAAACACATGAATTTAATTTATGTATTTATGTCATGTCGGATTTTTCATGCACATGTAAGGCCGGTCTGTTTATTATATACAGGGTAGGTTACAAGTGAGGCTAATTTACACGATGAACTTTTCAAAATAACAAATAAATAACCCGCTAAGTGCAAGTCGGACTTGCGCAATTAGTGTTCGGTAAGTTGATTGCTTTTAAAATAAAATCTTTTGTTACGGAGGTATAATGACTTCATAAAACAAACTACAAATGAGTTTTCAACAAAGTTTGTTTCCGATCTTTGTTGAAAACTGATGACCTTGAAATTTTTGTTTTTTTTTATATACCAGATAAATTATTAAAGGTTATGCACTCATGACAATTTTCGTTCAATCTGGACCCTCTGGAAAATATTTCGGAATTTTCTCAAAATTTTTTAATCAGTACTTTTCGAGATAACGGAAGAAACAGCGATTTTTGGAAATTTTTTAAAAATAATACAATGAAAAGTGTATATGTTTTCACAAGCATTTGACACCCTACTCGATGACCTGGTAAAAAAAATTTTTTTCACTTCCGATTTCACCCCCCAAAACTAACCCTTTAAGTCAAAATTTAACTTCCAAAATTACACAGCTGTAATGGGGCCGTCAATTCCTATATTAATGCCAGATTTCAACTTTCTATGTCAAATAGTTTCGGAGAAAATCGGGTGTGATAGACGGACGGACGGATGGACGAACACCGAAGTGATCTTATAAGTGTTCTTTTTTTTATGGGCCTAGAACACGTGCTGCAGGGAAGTCCCTAAAGCGCTCCAGGAGCGGCACGTGAGCGGAAAAAGCAATTCACGTTGTTCTTGAATCGCTGTAAATTGTACTCGGTGGGAAACACAGCCCTGGACAAATTATTCCAAAGGGATGATGTTCTCCATATAAAAGACTGCTTGAAAAGCGTTGTACGCGGAGTAACAAACTGAACCTCATACGGATGTGAAGTATGACGCGACGTATGTTTCTAACATGCACCGCTCTGGGAGGAATTAAGCAGGCTACATCCTTCAAGCAACCGTTCTTCGATGTTACAGCGAATCAAGGCCACCGGTCAGTTCCGGGTCTCCAGTCAGACGAACAGCTCTTCCATGAACAGAATCCAACAAATGCAGTGTATATTTGGGAGCGGAGCCCCAAACATGGGAGCAGTATTCCATAGTTGGTCGAATTTGAGCTTTGTAAAGAATTAACAGTTGTTGTGGAATGTAAAGTTTTCTGGTTCGAAATAATGTTCCCAACTTTTGAGAAGCTGTCCTTACGTCTCCGTACAGACCACTAAAAATTATTCAGATTCCTTAAAAATTGCATGACTGAGAGTCATTTTATTGTCTAAAAAGGTGTTTCTTGAAAAAAAGCAATATGTACATTGACAGATTAATAAAAATCATGGTAAAATCCGCCCAGACAGATCGATAGTGTGAGATTTCAACTTTCTATGTCAAATAGTTTCAGAGAAAATCGGGTGTGACAAACGAACAGATAGATAGGCAAACAGACGGATAGACATCGAAGTGATCTTATAAGTGTTCCGTACAGAAACACTAAAAAGTTATTTGATTGGGACGGGCGTAAATAGACATTATATTGCTCAGGGTCAGAAACGAAACTTTTAGGGGTGTCAGCAGCTTAAATTGAGGTCATAATTATACGAAAAACTTTCATCTGCATTAGAGATGTAACGGGCAGTACTTTTTTAGGATCCGGCAAAACCGGGAACCCGACTACGCAGGACCTGCTAAAGCCGACGCTCGGCCGAGTAGGTCTACCAACACTGCCAACGTTAGATAATTTAATTTAATAAGATATAAAAATCTTATTCCTATATTGTCTACGTTAAAATGTCTTTTTAATGATTCTTCTTCTTCCTGTCCCATGTATTCACATACGTCGAGGTCTCTGTACCATTTTTTTCAGTTTATATTGAGGTTGTATTCTCTGCTGGACGCAGCGTCCGGCACTCCACACCAGTCCCTGATATTCCAGAGCTACGAGTGCTGCTTTCTACCGGGTCCTCGCTAACCCTCCATTTTTCCCTGAAAGATAAGTTTTGGAATCGAGTAGCGGTCCCAAATAAGACACGTTTCTTTGTTTTACGATATTAAGTGCTTGCCTCTCCACCCTGGTGCTTTAAAGCACTTCTTCATTGGTCAGGTGTTCTGTCCAAGACATTCGTAGCAAATCTCGCAGTATCCATAGCTCGAAAACTTCAATACGATTCAATGATCTCAATTTTAATGACCATGTCTCAGCAGCACATAAGAGGATCTGCCAGACATAGCATTTTATTACTTATACGAGGCTGGTTTAAAAAGTCCATGCAAAAATAAAAACTACTTATGTGTTTGGGGGTAAACCTTTTTTATTTTTCGACATAGTCTTCTTTTAGGCTTATACACTTCGTCCAACGATGTTCTAGTTTGTTGATCCCTTCCGAATAATAGGATTTGTCCAAGTCTGCAAAATATCCATTAGTGTCTGCAATCACCTCCTCGTTTGAATAAAATCTTTGTCCCGCCAGCCATTTCTTCAAATTGGGGAACAAATAGTAGTCCGAGGGAGCCAAGTCTGGAGAATAGGGGGGATGTGAACGAGTTGGAATCCTATTTCCATTAATTTTGCGACCACAACTGCTGAGGTGTGTGCTGGTGCGTTGTCGTGATGGAAAAGGACTTTCTTGTGGGCCAATCGCGGGCGTTTTTTCTTGCAGCTCGGTTTTCAAACGGTCCAATAACGATGAATAATATTCACCTGTAATAGTTTTACCCTTTTCCAGATAGTCGATGAGGATTATCCCTTGCGAATCCCAAAAGACAGTCGCCATAACCTTTCCGGCCGAAGGAACGGTCTTCGCCTTTTTTGGTGCAGATTCCCCCTTGGTAACCCATTGTTTAGATTGTTGTTTGGTCTCAGGAGTATAGTAATGTATTCATGTTTCATCCACAGTGACGAAACGACGTTTAAAGTCCTCCGGATTCTTCTGGAACAGCTGCAAACCATCCTTGCAACACTTCACACGATTCCGTTTTTGGTCAAGCGTGAGCAATCGCGGCACCCATCTTGCGGATAGCTTTCTCATGTCCAAATGTTTATGCAAAATATTATGTACCCGTTCAGTCGAGTTGCCCACAGCACTAGCAATCTCACGCACCTTAACTCTTCTGTCATCCATTACCATATCATGGATTTGATCAATGATTTCTGGAGTCGTAACCTCCACAGGCCGTCCAGAAGGTTCAGCGTCACTTGTGCCCATATGGCCAGTCCGAAAATTTTGAAACCACTTATAAACTCTTCTAATCGAAGGTGCAGAGTCACCATAATGTTTATCAAGCTTCTCTTTAGTCTCCTGAGGCGTTTTGCCTTTCATAAAGTAATGTTTAATCACCACACGAAATTCTTTTTCGTCCATTTCTTGAAAATCACTCGACTTCCTTGATTCACACGAATGCCAAACACAAAGAAATAGACCAATATGGCTGAAACTTGGTGTGCGTTCATTCAAGAGATGCTACTAACTAAACATGACCTCGATACGCGCCGGTGGTGCCATCTCTCGGA